>CM053608.1:123565400-123583632 GCA_028646535.1 Procyon lotor | reverse complement strand
TCGTAGTGTCATTGATTCATTCTACCATTTTCTTTTTGTTTCTACATCTTTTGTTTTATTTATTACTTTTTTTACATCTTTTATATTTGCTCTAGTCTTTATTATTTACCTTCTCCTGCTGGATTTAGGCTTTATTTGCTGTTTTCCACCTCCCTTCGGTATGAAGTTAGGTTGTGTATTTGAGACTTTTCATGTTTCTTGAGGAAGGCCTGTATTGCTATCTACTTCCCTCGTAGGACTGCCTTTGAGGCATCCCATGGGTTTCGAACCATTATGTTTTCTTTAAGATTTTATTTATTTGACAGAGAGAGAGAGAGATCACAAGTAGACAGAGAGGCAGGCAGAGGGGGGCGGAAGCCGGCTCTCCGCTGAGCAGAGAGCCTGATGTGGGGCTTGACCCCAGGACCCTGGGATCATGTCCTGAGCTGAAGGCAGAGAAGCTTTAACCCACTGAGCCACCCAGGTGCCCCAAGAACCATCATGTTTTCATTTTCATTTCCTTCCATGTATTTTTTAATGTCTTCTTTAATTCCCTGGTTAATGCATTCATTCTGTAGTGCATATTCTTTAACCTCCATGTATTTGTGGTCTTTCCAAATTTTTTTCTTGTGGTTGACTTCAAGTTTCATAGTGTTGTAGTCTAAAAATATGCACAATATGATCTCAATCTTTTTGTACTTGTTGAGGGCTGATTTGTGACCCAGAACCAATCTGTTCTGGAGAATGGAAATGTTCCATGTGAACTCAAAAATAATGTGTATTCTGCTGCTTTAGGATGAAATATTCTGTTCAGTCCATCTGGTCCAATATTTCACTCAAAGCCCTTGTTTCCTTGCCGATCTTCTGCTTAGACAATCTGTTCATTGCTGTAAGTGGTGTATTAAAGTCCTCTACTATTATTGTATTATCAGTAGGTTTCTTTATGTTTATTATTAATTGGTTTATATATGTGGGTGATCCCAAGTTGGGAACATAAATATTTAAAATTGTTAGATCTTCTTGATGAATAGACACATTAATTATGATATAATGTCCTTCTTTATCTCTTACTACAGTCTTTGTTTTAAAATCTGATTTGTCTAAGTATCACTACTCCAGCTTTCTTTTGATGTTTTTAGCATAATATATGGTTCTCTGTCCCCTCATTTTCAATCCACAAGTGCCTTTAAATCTAAGATGAGTGTCTTGTAGGCTGTATATAGATGGATCTTGCTTTTTTATCCATTCTGGTACCCTTTGTCTTTTGATTGGAGCATTTAGTCCATAAATGCATTCAGAGTAATTATTGAAAGATACGAATTTGATGTCATTGTGTTACCTATAGAGTTGTTGTTTCTGGTGATGTTCTCTGGTCCTTTCTAGTCTTTGTTGTTTTTGGTCTTTTTTTGTTTGTTTGTTTCTCCACTCAAAGAGTCCCCCTTAAAATTTTTTGCAGGGCTGGGTTAGTGGTCACCAACTCCTTTAGTTTTTGTTTGTCTGGGAAACTCTTTACCTCTCCTCTATTCTGAATGACAGCCTTGCTGGATAAAGAATTTTGGCCATACTTTTTTCTTATTCACCACACTGATGATTTCCTTCCACTTCTTTCTGGCCTGCTATGTTTCTGTGGACAGATTTGCTACGAACCTGATCTGTCTATATTACCTTGTAGGTTATGGACTTCCCCCCCTCCCCACTTATCGCTTTCAGTATTCTTTCCTCATCTGTGTATAAAAATTTAATTTATTGAATTATATTATTGTGTGGATTTATTTTAGCCATTCTGAACTGAACGAAATCTATGAGGTCTTTATGAAGTGTAAGTTCTTCCGATTAGGTAACCATTTCTGAGGATAGTTATAACCTCTTTTTGAGAATGAAGTTGTTCAGTTGTATCCGTGTCTTTAGTCTCAGTGAAACATCCTGGACTTTTCTAATGATTGGAGTATTTGGGATCCTAATGATCAATGGGATGCCATGATTAGTTGTCAAAGCATTTCTCAGGACCTCCCCCCTCTCCCACCTGATTCTGTAATAGCAGGTCACAAAATATTTCTGTATATTTTTAGGTCCCCATTTAAAGCATTTCAAAGCTCTGAAGCAGGTTTAAAAAATTCTTTTTGGATGGGACTGGAAGAGATTATGCAGAGTGAAGTAAGTCAAGCAGAGAGAACCAATTACCTTATGGTCTCACTTACGTGCTGAGCGTAAAGAAAAACATGGAAGGCATTATGAGAAGGAAGGGAGGGGTTAATGGGGGGAAACCAGAGGGGGAGATGAACCATGAGAGACTGTGGACTATGAGCAACAAACTGACGGTTTTGGGGGTTGGGCGAGTCTGGTGGTGGGTATTGAGGAGGGCACGTATTGCATGGAGCACTGGGTGTGGTGCATGAACAATGGATCTTGTAACACTGAAAAAAATAAATAAAATTTTAAAAAAATTCTTTTTGGAAAACTTTATTAATTTATCTATGGAAATGAGAACTGTGTTTTAATGCATTTAAATGGAGCATGTTGGCTAACAATGTGTCATATTTAGCATGAAATCAACCTCTCTCAGGTTTCACTGCCCTTCTTGGAAAAAACATTCTATACATCACAGAGAATGTTTCTACTCATATGCCACCATACCATGTTACAGTTGATTTGCACTTAGATTGGAGTAACATATATATTAATATATTATTACACACAGATATGAACATGCACAAAGCACATATTCCACATGCAATCTCTTGAAGGCCAATCTCTTAACTCTTTTGTGAAGATGAATAGTAGAAGGAAATATATTTCCTTTAGTTTCTCCTACTTAGAGAATACAGACTTGCAAATGATTTATCTCCAATGTTTTCTGAAATATGTAAAAATGTACCCAACTGTATGTGGTAACAGTTTATTCCTATAGGTGACCTTGAAAAGAAAAAAAAAAAAAAACCACGCATGGAGGTAGTGGGAATATCTGCTACTGATAGAATCTTGCACCACTCAAGAGCTCCAGCGGACAAATGATACTCTTTTGCTGTCATATAGATACACATAATTTAAAAAATATAGGAGTGCCATTTTTCCATCTCTGGATTGAAATTTGGATCACAAAGAGTGGGCTCAGTTTGTAGGCAGGATAATGCTGGAACACTCTCATTTGCTATCTGTCAACTTGTCCAATGTCATAAATCTCTGCCTCTAAGTTGTCTTCTAGAGGTTTTATTTATTTATTTTAAGTCTATGTTAACATTTTAATCCTTTTCAAGTTAATTTTTGTGAGTGGTGTAATATAGAGTTCTAATTTAATTTCTCTGCAGGTACTTACCCAGTTTTCACAGGACCACCTATTAAGGAGACTATGTTTCACCATGAATATCCTTGGCTCCTTTGTCAAATATTAGTTGTCTGTACAAGTGTGTGTTTATTTCTGGGCTGTTCATTCTGTTCCTTTGGTGTATGTATCTTTCTTCAGCCAGTACCGTACTGTTTTGATTACTAGAGCGTTATAATATAGTTTGAATCAAGGAGTGGGATGCCTCCAGCTTTGTTCTTCTTTGTCAGAGTAGCTTTCCCCCCACAACATTTTTGTCCTGCCACAAAAATTGTAGACTTTTGTGGCTCCATACATATTTTAAGATTGCTTTTTCTATATCTGTCAAAAATGTCACTCAAATTTTGTTAAGGGTTGTGTTGAATCTATCATGGTTTTGAGTATTGTAGACATTTTAGCTGTATTCTTTCAATTCATGAACACAGGATATCTTAATTCTTCAATTTCTTTCATGAAATTCTTAGAGTTTTAAGTGTACAGGTCTTTTGCTCCTGGTTTAGTTTATGCCTAAATATTTTATTGTTTTTGATTCAATTGTGAGTGGGATTAAACAAATCTTTTCATATATTTTTCTGTTCTTGTATAGAAAGGCAACTCATTTCTGTATGTTGAGTTTCTGTTTTGCAACTTTACTAAACTTGTTGATAAGTTCTAACAACTTTTTTGGTGGTGTCTAGGATTTTCTATGTATGAGATCATATATATAATTACTAGGCAACATGATTTTACTTCTTGTTTTATTGACTGGACTTATTTCTTTGCCTGCCTTATTGCTCAGGCTACAACTTCCAATAATGTGTTTTATGAGTAGTGAAGGGGGACATCCTTGTTTTGTATCTGATCTTAGAAGAAAAGCATTCCACCTTTTGCCATTGAGTATGTTAGTCATGGATTTGTCATATACGGCATTTATTATGTCGAGGTATAGTCCTTCTACATCTATTTTGTTGAATATGTTTACCACGAAAAGATGTATTTTGTTAAATGTTTTTCTGCCTCTATTGAGATAATCATATGGTTTTTATCTTACATTCTACTAATGTGGTGTATTACATTTATTGATTTGTGTAGTTGGTTCATCCTGTATCTCTGTTGCAAATCCTTGTTGATCATGGTGTATGAATCTTCTAATGTGCTATTGAATTTGATTTGCTGATATTTTGTTGAGAAATTTTGCATCTATATTCATCAGGGATATAGGTCTATAGGTTTCATTCTTTTTTTTCTTTGTCATATTTATCTGTGTTTGGTGTTAGGATAATGCTAATCTTGTAAAATGAGTTTGGGAGTGTCCTTACTTTCCATTTTCTTGAAGAGTTTGAGAAGGATTGGTGCTAGTTGTTTTCGTAAATATTTGAGAGTGAAGGGGTAGGTATGTTTATATTAGACAAAATAGAATTTAAACCAAAAATGGTAACAACAGACAAAAAACTTCATTATACAAAGGGGTCAATTCATCAAGAAGCTATAACAATGGTACATACATGGGATCCAACATGGGATCATCTAAACATATTAAACAAATGCTAACAGATATAAAGGGAGAGATAGACAACATAATAATCATAGGGACTTCAATATTCTAATATTAACAATGGAAAAATCATTCCAACAGAAAATGAACATGGAAATGTTGGATTTGAACCATACTTTAGACTAAAAAATTTAACAGAAGTATATAGACCATTTCATCCAAGAGCAGCAGAATACACATTCTTGCCAAGCACACCAGGAACATCATCCAGGAGAGATCACAAGAGAATTTACAAAACAAGTCTGAGCAAATTTAAGAAGACTGAATTCATGCAGGTATCTTTATTTGATCACAGTGGTATGAGACTAAAAATCAATAACAAAAAGAAAGCTGAAAATTTTCCAAATATGAAAAATTAAATAACCTCTTCCTATCCCCAAAACAATGGGTCAAAGAGGACATCAAAGGGAAAGCAAGAAATCTCTTGAAAAAATGAAAATACAAACACTATTACTAAAACTTATGGGATGCTTCAAAAGCAATCAATCTCATGGGAAAGCTTACTGCAATAAAAGCCTACATTAGGAAAATAATTTTCAAATAAATCTGAGAATTGTCAGCCAGTTCAAACCCTTTCCTAGTGTGAAATGCAGATTATCAGCTAGTGTGGAAGTCTAAAAAAGAAGTCTAAAAAATTCAGACAAGAGATGATTTTCTGATGGGCCCTGGGTAGGCTCTAGAATGCAATGCATTCTATATAGATTTTCTATAGTTGACTGATTTCGAAGCCAACAAATTAATAATAAAAAAGAATACAGTTAACTTCTTTTCAAAAAAAACAAATAACCTAACTTCACTCCTGTAAGAACTAGTAAAAAACAAAGCTCCAAGTTAGCAGAAGGAAGGAAAGAAAAAGATCAGAATGGAAATATATGAAATAGAGACCAGAAAAAAATAGTGAATCAACCTGGAAGGAAGATGAGCCCAGAACTCACTGTGGAAATGATCTTTGATTGAGGTCTTCAAAGGAAAGCAAGGTGAAGTGTTGTCTCACTGGCTAAATGTCATGGCTATCAAAATGAGTTTAGATTCTACCAGATCAGTACACTGGAAAGTGTACAGGTCTAGTACAACAGATCATAGTACAGATCTAGTATAATAGATCATTTGGAGTATAAAGCCAGATCAAGTGTAAAAGGAACGCAAGTCTTAATGTGAGTATTTAGTGCCATGGTGACTGTTAATATCTAGCTTAGTTTAAACATTTTAAAAGTAAATGATTTGATGTACAGCAGGCATACAGAGAGAGGAAGTGCTGTCAGTGTCCAGTTCTGTGAATTTTCACACATTGTTTACCTTCTATAAATAGCATCCAGATCAAGAATTAGAATATAAGCAGAACCTCAGCATCCCCCCCCATTTCTCCTTCCAATCACACCCCCCTGAGAATCCACTATTCTGACATTTCCAATACCTGCGCTTTCCTTGTGCCTGGTTTCGAGTTTTACATGAATAAAGAGTTTCACATTGAATATAATTAAATTTGAGCAGTATTAACCATATTGTCTCTGGTCTCTTTCACTCAACATTGTCTTTGTGAGAATCATTCACGTTGTTGTTTGTACTTATGATTTGTGTATTCTCAGTATTGTAAAGTGTTCCAAGACATGATATTTCATAGTTTATTTTTACATCATCTTAAAACCCATATTCTCCCCACTAGAAGGTTTAGCTCCGTAGAGACAGGGGTGTTTTGATTGCTGATAGATCGGAAGTCCCTAGAACACAGCCTCCTACAAAGCAGGTGCTTTCCGAGAACCTGCTGAACTGTGTGAAAACTGGCCTCGAGTCACCCAGAAGCTCTCCCCCCCACCCGCTGAGCACCTGCGCCCAGGCCTGCGAGCCCCACATCAGCTCCCTCTCGCGTGTGCGTTTGCCCTCAGCAGTCTCCTGAGCGCCCCCTTGACTTCCTTGTTCCTCAGCGTGTAAATGAGGGGATTCAGGAGGGGGGTCACCAGAGTGTAGAAGAGAGCAATGCTTTTGTTCACATCCTGTGAATAACGGGAGGGGGGCTGCAGGTACATAGAGATGAGCGTGCCAAAGAAGATGACCACCACCATCAGATGGGAGCCACAGGTTCCGAAGGCCTTCCGCCTCCCCTGGGCCGACTTTATCTTCAGGACGGCCCGGGTGATGTGGCCATAGGACACTAAGATGAGCGACAGGGGCACCACGAGAAAGAAGACACTGACTGTGAAGAGCTCAGCCTCGTTGATGGAGGTGTCAGCGCAGGCAAGCTTCAGCATCACCGGAACTTCACAGAAGAAATGGTCCACCTGGTTTCTCCCGCACAGGGGAAGGGTCATGGTCAGGGCCGTCTGGAGCACCGAGTTGCTGAACCCGGTGAGCCAAGCAGTGAGCACCAGCCGCAGGCAGAGCTGCGGGTGCACAATGGCCAGGTAGTGCAGTGGGCGGCACACGGCCGCGTAGCGGTCATAGGCCATGACCGCCAGGAGCACACACTCCACGCCCCCGAGCCCCAGGGCGATGAAGAGCTGGGTCACGCAGCCACCATAGGTGATGGTCTTGTCCCGCCCCTTGAGGTTGGCCAGCGTCTGAGGGACGGTGCAGGTGGTCAGACAAAGATCCATGAAAGAGAGGTTGGAGAGGAAGAAATACATGGGGGTGTGCAGGCGAGTGTCCATCCGAGACAGAAGGATAATCGTGCCATTGCCGAGAAAGCTCAAGAAGTAGACGACCAGGATGACCACAAAGAGAGACGTTTCCAGCTGAGGCCTGTTAGAGAAGCCTAGGAGAAGAAATCCTGAGAAGGTGCTGTCATTAGCTCTTTCCCTTGCACTCTGCCTGTGCAAGAGGGGGGACGCCATTGTTTTATCTTGCATGTTCCGTCCACCTCTGTTTTCCTAGAGCCCAGGGCTGGAGGCTGGGTGGGAGCTCGAGAGGTTTGCACAGTGCCTTCCTTGTTGGTGAGAAAGGGGGTGATAAATGGCCACTGGACACAAGCATCTTCCCTGTTTCAGGCACTGCCCAAAAGATCTCTGCATTTTCTCCGACGGAGTCTCTGAGGTTGGCATGTTCATGGTCTCTGTTGAACAGATGAGGAAACTGAGTATAAAGGAGATTCAGTCATTTTCCCAGGGAGACTCACAGACATGCGCTCTTAACCACTAGGAACACTGTCTTTTGATGATGGCGTGAATTCTGAAGGTAACTGTAGTTTCTCCAAAAATTAAATCTAATTGTTCTAAGTTGCCAATTTGCAGTGCCCCTGTCCCTCTTTGTTTTTCATCAAGAACTGAAACATATCACACCAGTTCCCCTACTTCTGTTTTGTGTAGAGAAAAAATGTTTTCTGAAATTGCATAGGTAGTAAAATTTCCCATCACCAATTTTGTTCAAGGGAAACAACATATTTTAATGTATAATCTAATGAAATGTTTGGGAATCTGAAGGGATTCCCAAGGGATCCCAAGGATTCCCAAAGGATTCCCAGGGAGCCTGATATCATGGTTATTGATTGGGCAGTGCTATTGGAAATGGTTGAGAAATGCATCATGTCCAAAATTCATGTTGCAGGAGGACTAATCCTGAGTAATCATTACTGAGACCAATTTCAATAAAATCTCAGGAAATCACCAATGTAGTGTTTAGTCTTTCTGTCTTACAACTCCGTTTAAAAAATTTTCAATTTAGGGTGCCTGGGTGGCTCAGTCAGTGACGTGGCCAACTCTTGATTTTGACTGTCCTAATCTCAGGACCCTGGGATTGAGCCGCAGATCATGGGCTCCACCCCCGAGTGGGGAGCCTCCTTCAGCATTCTGTCTCTCCTCTCTGCCCCTACCCCTGCTCCCTTGCTAAAATAAATAAATAAATCTAAATAAAACAAAATTTGTTTCCATGTAATGGAGTAAAATATTGACATCCCATTCTGTACTCCATAAATGCCAACCTTAGAGGAATCATTTTGTTTTCTATTAAAATATTGGGCTTATTCTTAGAAATAATCTCCCTCCCTTCCCTACACCCCATGATGCAAATTCAATAGTACACACAACCTAAATAAGAGTAATATTTCATAGTATCAACACAGCCTAGAAAAGAGCCCGGCATGTCATAGAGTCAGAATAAATCTTTGTTGAATAAATGAGAGTATAGAAGATTAAGACCTTTAACAGTCTATTGAAAGTCTAGGGGTTCAGAGAGAACTACAAAGCAAAGGAAAATCTTGAACAGCGGGTAATAGATAGCCTTGACTATTCAAACTGCAGGATTTTTTTTTTAAAGCCGTGTCATCTGGAACTTTGCAGGACTCTGTCTTTTGCAATGTCACTTTTCTTTTAGCAAAATCTATGACCAGGCAAGAGGATGTTTGGCCACCTCCTTATTCTGCCTTTGGTATTGGATTCTTGGTCCCTTTCTCCTTTTATTCTTAAATCCTTTCAATGATTGATTTGACGGCTGTGGTTACAGTGTTGCCAAAGGATAAAAATTAATTTGGGACAATCAGTTTCAGCATGCACCAAATGGGAATCAGAGTACTTGGGTATAAGTATCAATCTACCACTAATAAGCTCCGACATTCTGAAGGCTGCTCCCTTCCCCCTCCTGCCTGGCCTTCTCTTCTTCCAGATAAATGAGATGATGTTCCTAGCTTTTAATAAGAAATGTAAGACATAATGTATTCAGCTCTCTACTGAAACCTGGTAGGTTTACATTCCAATAGATCCATTGTTCTGTTTCAAAGAAGCATCAGTCTCTGACCTTATATGTTCTTTAGCAACAGCATGGCTCTTGGTTTCTACATCTTCCATATTCTCAGGCCCTGGTCCAAAATATCCAGAATCAGACAATGGGCATTAATCAGAATTTGTTTTGTCCCATGATGGTGGGACTTACCTCTGCTTCTTCCTTCTCTCTTTGTGACTTTAAGGGTCAGAAAAGGGCTTCTCTAGTGCATCTTGGTGCCCAGTGGAATCTCTTACAGGGTTTCCAGATAGGCTGTTCTTTCTCAGAGATCACCGACAGATCTCATAACTCAGCCAAGAACATGATTTTCAATGATTTTGCTCTTCTCAGTGATGCACAGAACGTGATCTGAACCAAGAAAGCAAATATTCGGATAAGAAACATGTAAAATTCATTGTAACCAGAAGAGGAGAATTAAATGGACATGGGCACTGCAGTATAAATTTCAATTTGTGATATTTTCTGAGACTTCCATAACAGAGTGCTATGAACCAGGTGGCTTAAAACAACAGGGGGTTATTGTCTTGTAGCTCAAGAAGATAGAAGTCCAGAATGAAGATCTTGGCAGAGCTTCTGAAGCCCCTAGGGAGGATACATCCTTGGGCCTTTGTAGCTTCTGGAGGTTTGTTTGCGGGCACTTTGGGGTTCCCTGACTTGCAGCCACAGCAGGCCATCTGCTGCCTCCGTAGGCACATGGTGTTCTCCCCGGCCGGCCATCTCTTCTGTTCCTCTTCTAAGAAATACCAGTCATATCGGATTAGAGCACCCTGTGGAGCGTAACCTCACCCTAACTTGAGCACATTCGTAAACACCCTGTTTTCACATAAAGTCCCATTAACCTGAACTGGGGGTTAGGATTTCAACATACTTTCTTTTGGGATGTTGCGGGGGGGGGGGGGGGGACAAAATTCAATCCAATAGCAATAGTATAATACAGTTATGCCTGTCAAATTACAACAAACCTTTGTTATAAATAGACGCCGGCATGCAGGGCTAAGACCAAGAGGCAGGTCTTTGTTCTATCTTATTACAAGTTCTCTTATTATCTTATTGTGGAAACCTGCAGTAATAGCAAAAACAGATGCCCCCATGGGGCATGAATATCCAGTGAAGGCTTTTCTCCTATACACCCATTTGTTACACTTTACATATCTGAAACACAAACACACGTTGCATACTTGTAAGACCTAGCGCCTAGCATTTGGTTTAAGCTGGAAGAGAAAATCCTGACATTCTTTGACTTCACTGCTGACGTGGTGTTCAGTTAACCTGGAGGTCAGATTTCTCGTCTGTCTAGCACTTACTCTAAGGAAAGAGCAAACTCACCTGTGGACACCAGTTCTGCAGGTAAAACCACCACCTTCTTGGGTCTAAGGGATCAGGAGCGAAGGGAACAACCCCAGCTCCTATTAGGAGCATTTGAACGGGTGTTAGGGTAAGAATATGGCATCTTCTTCCAAGGAAGAATAACAGAGATTACAGATATCCAAGTACCTCTTGGAAGAAGCAAGATGGTCTTTGAAGGCTCAGTACACTTCTTGGCCTCTGAGAGATTGGCATATGGATGACAGAGTGAATGTCGGCGGATGAAAGCTCACAACTGCTGGTCCCCCGTGAATGCTAATACACTCAGTGATTGCCAAGTGGTGTGTGCTCGTAGATTGCAGACAAGTGTTGGGGAATGAAACAGAATAGCACCCTTAGAATAAACCCAGATTCATGTATTTAAAATATGCCAACCCTAGAAAGGATAATCCTTGAAAATGGTGACTCTCAAAGGCAAGGGAAGCCAAAATTGCTCCTTGTTCAGGCTCTGTGAAAGGTAGTACGGGTTCTCTTTACAACTAAAGTTAGTGTAAGTTGTCTCATCCCCGGGGCTTACCTGTGAAGACTGTCCACTCATTTTAGTGTTTGGGGGGCATAAGAGGAAGGATCAGTTATAGTGGACAGCTGAGTCTGAAGGTAAACAGAAGTCGGAATCTGTGAATTCTATGGAATCTGCCCATGAATGAAAGGGCTCGTATTACATCTGAGGGATATTTTTGTAAGTCACCAAAGTCAAAGTACATGCTTTAGAGACTGAGTATGTGTTTATTCTTAGGGGTCCCAGGGGTGTCCTGCCCCATGTAACTCATTAACCTCATTGAAGGAGTCAGAGTTTGGTTCCCCAGAGGCAGCCAAAGAGGAAGGCTCTGACGAAGTGACATCAACACGTCGTCAATCTCTTCCTGCCAAATGGCTTGGGAGCGAAACTGTCGTCTTTACTTAACTTCCGTTTACCAGCCCCACTTAATAGTATTAGTTACAGTCTATTTTGCTGCTCTTTAAGTTCCTTCTCTACATTGAGATACAATTGTCATAACATTGTATTAGTTTGTCAGGTAGTGATTCCGTTCTTGTATATGCTGTGAAATGATTACCACAGTAAGTCTGGTTAACATCTGTGCTGCTTGTAGTTACCTTTTTTCTTCTCGTGAGAACATTTAGTATCTATTCTCTCAGCAATTTCCAAATATACAATATACTATCACTAAGTATCGTTCCCCTGCTGTACACTATATCTCCAGGACCAGTCCTTAGATTCTCCATCCTTCTTTTCAGAACTGCCATCTTTTCCTACTTAAAAGAGGAAATTTCTGTGCCTTTTCTTCCTCATGTTAGTTATAATCTTTCTTGGTTACCGACTCACTAAAGACCATTATTTTCCAATGATGTGATCAACTCTATTAACTTCCAACTTTTTGGGGAATTTAGTACTCAGTTATCTTTAATCTGTTCTTTGTTCACCCTCTTATATCCCATTATCTGTTTGTTCCTTGTCTAAAAATATGCTCCTCTAGCCTATCAGAAAAGTAAAATTAGAATGAAACTCTCCTCCTGCCCCACTGTCTCTAGCTATCCTTTGTTAATGTCATCTTTCTGACTGAACACCAAGTATCCATATTTTTTCTTCTCCCATCAACACTTCTAAATGCTCTTTTGCCATCTTCCCCTACTCCTCTAGTGAGGCTGCTTTCTGTAAAATCTTTAATATTCTTCCATGACACAAAGCTGATGAGCTCACCATCCCCTTACCTGGTATAATATGGCATTGATGGTGTTTCCCTCCTTCATGAAATTATACTATCCATTGGCTTCTCTCTGTTTTCTAATTATTCCTTGGGCCCTCGAGTCTCAGCTCTTTCTCATTGGGCACAAACTTCAGTGTTTCAATTTCCCAAGATTCCATCCTTGGCTCTCCTCTCTCCATACTCTTCCTGAGATACTTTGTCATTTCCATGGAGTGAGCTTACCATCTGTCTGTAAGATAAATCTCCAATCCATATCTACAGTTTAGACCCCCTCTTGAGTTCCATACTAAAGCAAATGGAATCTTGGCTATATGCACAGGGACTACTTGTGAACTCTAAACTTTCCATGGTTGTACAATATGATGTACCATGATCTGAATGCAGCTGCTGTTCTACATATTAGATTTTCAAAATCTTAATACCAAGCCCTCAACCACCTCAGTGAGAACCCCCTGAATTATTCTTGACTCTTTCCCCTGTTTTTGTCCAAATGCTGAACCTATGCCTTGCTGATTCTCTCTGACATATTTTTAGAATACATTCACTGTCCAGCATACATTTTTTATTTGTTATCAATGTTATTTCAGATCTTTTCACCTTTGCCCAAACCATTTAATTCATATCCTAAGAGATTCTCCAGCCACACCAACTCCAAGCTTCTACAGCATTATCTGAATTATTTTTCCTAAAACTGATACAACCACATCATTTCTTGCTTAAAAATGGTCTTGGCAACCACTGTCTACAAGATTAAATAAAAAGCACACCTTTAATATATAAATCTGTGTTTATTCTATGGATCCTGTAGTTGTAGGAACAAATCCACAATGTATTAATCACTGGGTACACTTTTCCAATTTGGGGCCAACATTCTATTCTATTATGCATTTATTATTCTATTATTTTGCTTTGTTTGAAAGGCATTATCTTGTCCTATTTTCCCACACGCCATATTCCATTATTAATTCAAGACTTTGTTCAAGGATCATAGTCTTTTTTTAATGTTATATTTGAATGAGTGGTTATTATGCAAAAAACTTCACATCCTCAATATATAGATTTTTGTTCTAATGGACCTTAAACATGGGACTACATCCACTGTTTGTTAGTGAAAACATCCATTTTAGGTCTTCCAATGCAGTCCTTTCCACGCACCCCCCAGCTTTATTGAGGTATAATTGACAAATAAAACTAAGATTTTTAAAGTATACAACATGATGTCATACACATACCTTGCAAAAGGATTTCCCCATCGAGTTGAATTAACACATCCATCATCTCACATGTTTATCTTTTTGTGTGTGTGAAAACAGTTGAGTTCTGGTTTCTTAACAAATTTCGATTATACAATATAATGTTATCAATGATAGACATCATGCTGTGTGTTAGACCCCCAGACCTCATATAGCTGAAAGTCTGTACCCTCTGACCTCCTTCTCTTTATTCCCACCTGTACCAGCAACTCTCCAGCCCCTGACAAATACTGTTTTTAATTCTGTTTTTATGAGCTGTACTTTTTTTTTTTTCCTATGTGTGAGGGATACCGTCTGTCTTTGTCTGTCTAGCTTATTTCTCTTAGGATAACATCCTCCAGGTACACCCATGTTGCCATAAATGACAGGATTTCCTCCTTTTAAAAGGCTAAATAATATCCCATTGTGTGTGTATATACCATGATTTCTTTTTTTAAAAGATTTATTTATTTTAGGGGGGAGGGGCAGAAGGAGAGGGAGAGAAAGAATCTCAAGCGGACCCTTCGGCAACCGGGGAGCCCTGGGATCATGACTTGAGCCAAAACCGAGAGTGGGATGCTTAACTGACTGAGCCACCCAGGTTCCCCACACCACAGTTGCTTTATGCATTCATACATTGGTGAATACTTAAGGTTGTTTCCATACCTTAGGACAGCGACTAAAACTGCTATGAACATGGGAGTACAGATACCTCTTTGAGATAATGAGTCATTTCCTTTGGATAAATACCCAGAAAGGGGATTGCTGGATCATAGGGTAGTTCTGTTTTTATTTTTTGAGGACTCTCCATAGCATCTGCACCAATTTATATTTCCACCAACAGGGCACAAGGGTGTCCTTTCTGCACATCTTGGCCACCACTTGTTTTCTCTTGCCTTTTTGATAATAGCCATTCTAACGGGTGTGTCCATGGATGGTTGAATGGATAAAGAAGAGGTGGTATGTATCTACAATGGAATATTATGTAGCCAAAAAAAAGGAAATCTTGCCATCAGCAACAACATGGATGAACTTTCAGTGTATTACACTAAGCAAAATAAGTCAGAGAAAGAAAGACAAATACTGTATGATCTCACTGGTATGCAGAACTTAAACTTAAAAACAAACAAAAATGAGCTCATAGATACGGATTACAGATTTAACAAATTGGTAGTTTTCAGGAGGGGAGAATGGGGGGTGAGCATAATGGGTGAAAGGAGTCAAAGGTATAAAATTCCAGTTATAAAATAAATGTCATGAGGGTATAATGTACAGCATGGTAACAATAGTTAATAATACTGTATTGCATATTTGAAAGCTGCTAAAAGAGTAAATGTTGAAATTTCTCATCACAAAAATAATTTATTAACTATGTACAGTGATGAATGTTAACCAGATTTACTGTGGTGATTATTTTGCAATATATACAAACATCAAATCATTATTTTGTACACCTGAAACTAATATAATGTAATGCCAATTATATCTCAATAAACAACCAAGAGAATTATTTTTAAAAGGCTATCAGAGACAGAGAAAGTTATGAAAGCATCCTGAGAGAAGGAGCAGATCACCTACAATTCTCAAGTTTTCTCAGACCATAGTGTGGATTTTGGCTGCAAATACACACATTGGGATACTCGAAGTCACAAATTTTCAGGACAAAGCCTTCTCCTCACCCACCAGCCACCCCATTATTCTCCCAAGTCAAAAGGAGCTAGTTTCTTTTCTGTCTTCTGCACTACAGGTGCATTTCTTATGCACCCTCCCCCCAAGATGGCAGCCCTTTGAGGCCCCAGCTTTGTGTAATGGTCTCTTCAGAATTCCCCTACTTTTGTGGGCCAAGTGGATACAGAGGGATTTCTAGAAAGAGATATATATCTTATAATTTGCACATTACATGATCATTTTCATAAGAAAAATACAGGATAATAAACTTTTTTATTCATTCAATCAGCAAATGTTTATTGTCTATTACACGCTAAGACCTGAATGATTTTGATTGCTGAGGATTTCAAATAAAGACAGAGATGGAAGCCAAGGATATCATTAATATTTTCAATCCTTGTAAGCATTCTTTCCGATGTAGAAAAAGATGGATTGAGACAAAAATATTTTGCCTTACAAAGGTTGAGTTTGATTTATAGAAGTTAAATTTGTTCATCACATAGATATGATTTTGGCCAGAAAATAATTGGAAATATAATGGCTGCTGTTTGGAGTCAATTCGGATTTTTGTGGATTATTGACTTAAGAGAGAAAAATGAAGCAATGTGAACTGTCTGGTGGGAGTGACTGTGGACAGGAAAGTGAAGGTCTTCAGTGATAGAAACACCTTCTGAGTCGAGAAGTTGTCCTTACCCAGCTTTACTCCAGGAAACCTCTCCTTTGGCATTCTTTTAAATGACCTTTACGACTTTTCTGCATGGATACAAAAGGATACTACTTAATGTCATATCTAGCCCATAATCATGCTTAATATGCTTTTTAGGACAAGAGACATAAATAAACATCTCCAACAAAAAGAAAACAATACAATTAGTTGGTGAACTTTTATCTTATGCCTTGCTCCAAAACTATGTCTAGCAATGTCTCTTTGAAATCTTTAATTGATAAAGTACCTATTTAAAGGGCTTGCCAGGATAAGACCCTTATTCTCAAGGTGAATCAGAGTGAGAAGACACTTTTGAATTTCCTTTTTTTTTTTTTAAGATTTTATTTATTTATTTATTTATTTATTTTAGAGAGAGAGTGCTAGTGGTGGTGGTGGGTGGAGCAGGGCAGAGTGAGAGGAAGAATCTCAAAGGGACCCCCCACTGAGCACAGAGCCTGGTCCAGGGGCTTGATCTCACCACCCTAAAATCATGACTTGAGCCGAAACCAAGAGTCAAATGTTCAACCAACAGAGCCCCTCGAATTTATTTCTAAGTGAAAATTAATCACTTGGAACTTCGCACACCCCCATAAGGCTCGTGTGTATAAAGATCCGTGTATGGGGGCACCTGGGTGGCTCAGTGGGTTAGACCCTCTGCCTTCGGCTCAGGTCATGATCTCAGGGTCCTGGGATCGAGCCCCACATCGGGCTTTCTGCTCAGCGGGGAGCCTGCTTCCCCCTCTCTCTCTGTCTGCCTCTCTGCCTACTTGTGGTATCTATCTCTCCCTGTCAAATAAATAAAATCTTTAAAAAAAAAATAAAAAAATAAAAGATCCATGTATGTGTGGCAGCCATGCGTGGCTTCCATATCGGTTTTCAATACTGTGACTTTTTAACAATCCCTTCAATAAAATTTGTATTTAAAAAGTGAGGATAGGGGCACCTGGGTGGCTCAGTGGGTTAAGCCTCTGCCTTCAGGTCAGGTCATGATCTCAGGGTCCTGGGATCGAGCCCCGCATCGGGCTCTCTGCTCAGCAGGGAGCCTGCTTCCCCCTCTGTCTCTGCCTGTCTCTCTGCCTACTTGTGGTTTCTCTCTCTCTCTCAAATAAATAAATAAAATCTTTAAAAAAAATAAAAAGTGAGGACATTTACAATCATCCTAATAAATTCAGGCGCTTATGTTAAAATCTTTACTATATTTCTCAGCCATAAAAAAAGATCACTTTTAAGAATATTTTTAAAATGTAAGTATAGCAGACATGTGATGTTACATTAGTTTCAGATAAACAACATAGTGATTCAATTTATCGATACATTATGCTATGTTCACTGCAAGTGTAGCTACCATCTGTCACCATACAATGTTATGATATCACTGACTATATTTCCTAGCTGTACCTTTCATCCCCATGACTTTAAAACAAATGAGATCTTCCCACTCTCAACAACATGGATGGAGCTAGAGGTAAGTGAAATATGCTATGTGAAATAAATCAGACAGAGAAAGACAAATTCTGGATGGTTTCCCTTAAATGTGGAATCTAAAAAACAAAACAAATGAACAAACAAACCAAAAACAGATTCATAAATACAAACAACTGGTGGTTTGCCAGAGGAGATGGGGGCGGGGGCATGGGTGAAATAGGCAAAGGGGATTAAGAGATGCAAGCTTCCAATCATAAAGTAAGTAGGTCACAAAAATGGAAAGTACAGCATAGAGAATATAATCAGTAATATTATGATAGTATTGTATGGTGACTTCACATATGGTGAGAGCAGTGAGTAATGTATAGAATTGTTGACTCCTTCCTTATGTTGTACCCCTGAAACTAATATAACATTTTATGTCAACTATACTTCAGAATATAATAATAAAAATATGTAATACAAAAATAAAAAATGTTAGCTCCACTATTCATGATCTCTTTGATTATAAATATATTTCACCATGTCTCAGTTTCCTAATCTGTCAATGAAAGGATCTAGAATGGATTGTTTTCAAACTTAAATCCGTGT
>CM053608.1:123544027-123564900 GCA_028646535.1 Procyon lotor | reverse complement strand
TGTATATATTATTTTTACAAGTACGTATATTTAAAATGAAACTTATAACTACTTAGAAAAATATAAATACAAAATATACAGCTCAGAGGAGTATATTATGACAATTGTTCAAGTTCTAGCTCTACTCTTACCGGTCACATAACGTTAGTCAAGATTTTTAACCACTCTCTTCAGTTTTCTTATCTGAACTAGGAACGGAAAAGTGCATCCCTGGAGCTCCTGGGGGGCTCAATGGGGTAACTGTCCAACTTGATTTCAGCTCAGGTCATAATCTCAGGGTCGTGGGCTTTAGCCCCACAACAGATTTTTTTTTTTTTAAGATTTTATTTTTATTTATTTGACAGAGAGATCACAAGTAGGCAGAGAGGCAGGCAGAGAGAGTGGGGGAAGCAGGCTCCCCGCTGAGCAGAGAGCCCGATGTGGGGCTCAATCCCAGGACCCTGAGATCATGACCTGAGACGAAGGCAGAGGCTTTAACCCACTGAGCCACCCAGGCGCCCCCCACATCAGATTTTATATGGAATCTGCTTAAGATTCTCTCTCTCCCTCTCACTTTGTGCCTCTAACCCCACTTGTGCATGCACTCTCTCTCTCAAAAAAAAAAAAAAATTAAAATTTTTAAAAAGTGCACACCTTAAAATAGGAGTATTGTAAGGATGAAGTCATGTATGCAATTATATTGCATAACATATTGAACTGTATTGCTACAATGTGATAAAGACTACTTGTTATGTTCTAATTATTAGTATTATTTTCATTAAATTGTTATCTTTCTCCCTTTTTTATTCCTCTGTTAATTCTTATCTATTCCACTGTGAAATGGAATTGATTGACATGGACAAAAGTATCAAACATTGTCAATGTCACACAAAGGAAGTAGGAGCATCAATAATAGCTCCTATTGCTCAGCACAAATCGTGGGTGTTAGTATTTGTTTTAATTTGGACCTAATTCACTTTGAACATTTATTCTGAGTGATATCTTCTTTACATTTGACTCAGATACCATTCATATGCTGATGATTACTAAATCATTAGCTCTTAAATTTTTATTCTGAAATCTAGATCTGCACATTCAACTTCTTCTGAGTATCTTGACTTGAGTGACCAACAGATAGTTGAGAGTCAACGTAGTGCTAAAGAGTGCAGACTTGAGCATGGTTTCATATCCTAGTAACGCTATTAAGTATAAGAGACTTTGGGCAAGTTATTTAAACACTCTATGCCTCAACTTTATCATCTGTAAAATGGGCATAATAATAGTTCCTACTTTGGAGAGTTGTTTAGAGGATAAAATGAGTTAATATGTTTATATTTGGTTAAGAATACAGACGTCAAACAAAATAAATGTATCTTTTAATTTGTTTGTTGAATAATTTACCAGGGCTTTTTTAGTATATCAGGCACATTGACTCTAAACATGTACATGTATATCCCAATTATAGGTCCAGTAAAGCTTCAGTTCTCACGCAGGTTGATAAGGCTGTGGGAAATTGTCAGGCTCAAAAACACGTGACAAATTTCGAAGAATTACAATGAAAATTTGGAGATGAAATTTGCTCTGAAATTTTATAGTCTGGGATGGATGGTGCTGTCTTCATGATGCTCTCCTACCATTAACGTGCCTCCATGTTCTCAGTTCTTGGGAAGGCAGCAAAATTAGGGTGAGTCCACTTTGGTCGGAGCAAATGCTAGTTTGAAGGCTCAGCTTAGTGTGTGGCTATGTGGCCTCAGCCAAGTGAGTGAGTACTCTTGTCCAGCAGGGCGACAACAACAGCAATACCATCCCTTATACTGGTGTAAAGATAGAGAAGCTAACTTATGAAATGTTGATAATTTTGCCTGACAACATCATTCTTGCAAAGGCTTGTTATTATCACAGTAGTTTTATTCCTTGTAAGTGCTCCTGGCCCGATGTGGTTTAAGAACTGCTGGGCTTTAAAGGAGGGTTGCTTTGTTGTGTTTACATATGGTATTCAGAAGGTATTTCTTTCACCAAGGCAGTATTCTGGAAGGAAAGAGAGCTATGGAGCCCGCAGTGTCCTGCACATAGAGTGAATAAGTTTTGGCCTATAATTTTTGGGAATAGAAATGTAAAGAATATTTCAAACTCCTTTCCCTATTGTCTGTCCCACCACAACAAATAATACTGCTTCTCTTTTTAAAAGAAACTTAAAATTTTATCTTTTCATCAATAACTTTGCCTCTGTTTATAATTCATTCACTTTTTCCAGTCTAGGCTTTATTCAGAAGTCTCTAGCAGGTTAGCCAACTGCTGGTGTCCTACTTGCACACAATGAAACTGTGGACAGCATTTGGGAAAAAACAAAACATGAATGTTTACCATAAAACTAATGCTGTGGCAAATTCTGGGAGTAATATGACAGATAACAGATAGATGGTCCTTGCCCTCACACAGATTATAGTCTAGTGTGGGATTTGGAGAAAAATAAGAGAACTATACTGGAGGGTGAGACATCATGTGATTGGAGAGTGTGTAGACACAGACAGGATGCTTCCCTGAAACCCAGGGGATGAGGGATGTATTCTTAGAAGAAGTGGTACCTCAAATAAGAGCTTTATCAGGAGAGGACTAGAGGCAGGAGAAAGCGTATATGGGCGAGGTGAAAACCTCCATATTGTGGAATGTGATGGGGGGCAGAGCTCAGTCAGATGGGGGAGGGAGAGGCAATAACGGATAGTATGTGCGTGGTCTTATAGCTCACACTCAGGAGTTGGTCTTTATGCTAAAAAACAACTAAACCAAACCAAAACAAAACACGCAAAGAAACAAAAAGCAAACCAAAAAATTCGAGAAGCACTGAATGATTGAAAGTGGGTACATTGCAGAATTCAGAATTTCGGCCTTACTCTGGCTGCAGGGGGTTAGAAGAGAGGGATTCTGTCAAAAGCGCTGCACCTGACCTGCTCTGGGCTGAGAACTGCGATAAATAGGGCGCACAGCCGCCGAGCCTCGGAAAGATAATCCTCAGCACTGGGAGATCTATCAAACCAGAGACGCGAGGGTGACGCAGTGTCCGAGTTTGTGTCTCCCTGTTTGCACAGACACTTCATGAAATGGGAACACAGAAGGGAAGGAAGCACTTCTGGGTTGATGACGACAGTCAATTTAATTTGGGAACCAGGTGAGAAGTTTCTACAGGACCCCATAGTGAACAGGTCTGTTCGGCAGATGGACATCTATCTGCAAACTTCCCTCCTTATTGAATCACTCATAGCCAGTTGTTGCCAGATATAAATGTATACAACTTTGTTTATGTGGAAAACAAAAAACTTTTAGGAAATTTTCAGTTTTTAAAAAAAATTGAAGGGGCGCCTGGGTGGCTCAGTGGGTTGAAGCCTCTGCCTTCAGCTCAGGTCATGATCTCAGGGTCCTGGGATCAAGCCCCGCATCGGGCTCTCTGCTCAGCGGGGAGCCTGCTTCCCCCTCTCTCTGCCTGCCTTTCTGCCTACTTGTGATCTCTCTCTCTGTCAAATAAGTAAATAAATAAAACTTAAAAAAAAAAAAAAAATTGAAGTGACTAATTCATCTAAGCACAAATTAAGGCAATACGATATATAGAATGTTGTAGAGATTTGGGACACGATTCATTTTGTTTATTTTGTTTTGCATTAGTTCATTTATAATTAGAGTGACTGATCACATGAGGTACATAAATTATCAATCTATTTAAGAAGGTTAATATAGTCAGCTTGTTCTCAAAACTGGCTGGTATGAAAAAATTTATACAGTCCATGTCCAGAGGTAAAAATGACACCTAATAAAATCAACAGAATAAAAAAAATCAGTAGAATTTTCCAATAGAAAAGAAGAAACTGATTCCTCTTTAGCTGGAATTAGTGAAATCTTAGACTGGGGAAATTTAATCCAATGTGATGAGTCAGTTACTATGGATGGATTTTTCAAATGTCTGAAAGATTTTTATCTTTTTATAGGAAGTTTTCATATAGGAAAGTTTTCTTATAGGAAGTTTCCTTCAAAAGGAAACATTTTGAAGCATATTTTACCCATACAAGTTATATAAAAATGGTACAACTTTACAAATTATTAGCAATAACTAAACATGACCAAAAATGAATTTAGTAGACTTTTCTCTGACATCATAATGAAAACCTGATGAATATGTAGATTATTGAAGTTTGGCTAGAAGTTCTGTGTCAGGATCCAAGAATCTGAATTCTGTGTGGAACTTTATAAGCAATCATTTCTAGTGCTTCATCCTTCATCTGTCTACACAAATTCTACTTCCACAATTATCTGTCTTCTTGCCATTACCAACGATATTAAAAGTCATGTTGCAGGCCAGCATTTCCTTCCTCATATAATTTTCCCTGTGCTCCTTTTTTCCCCTAGATTTGTCAAAGAATACAACCATTAATAATATCATTAAGTGATGACTGCCAATCTTATTTTTATGGTTAACAGAAAAGTGGATCAGAGTAAAAAAATTAATTTATTGTTAGAAAATAAATAAATGATTTAAATATTACCTGCCTCCTTTCAAAGTATCCATGAGGAAATATTGTCAGGATTTACTTCTGTTCTCATTCTTGTTTTCTTATTCTTTTCTCTTCTCTGAAAATTAGCTTTAGTTTAGGAAGGTGGTTAGTGGTTTTTGTTCTTGAAGATATTTGGTCTTTTGTGACTTTACCTTGTAGCTTGCTTCTGAGCTTGAAAATAAATTCTACAAGGACATCAGTGTGAGAGAGCAACTGCTCACTAGATGAGTGTACAATTCACATCTACAACTGTGACCTCAGTTACTTTGACCCTCAACTTGTGTTGAGCCAAAATAAAGTACCATTTGTGAGGCCATACTGAGGCTTCAGAATGTCTCACACCAGGAGTCTGAGATCAGATCTTCAGACTCCTGAAGGACTATTCTGAGGTAACAAAAACCATTTATACTTTAAATTCTTACTGAATGTCTCAGATTGGAGAACTAAAAATGTTTTCCTCTCTTCACTAAAGCCTTTGGGAACATATATCCCACTGAAGCAATTAGACAAGTTTGCTACTGTCCAGAAAGGAAGACCAGTGGGATGCATATAAGAAAACTCATATCTGGGCTTCCTTCAGAGTTTGAGCATGGGGGTAAGGAAGGGGGCCCCTTGTGTTCATTTTAAATAAGATCTCTATTTCCTATAGCTCACCTCTGAGGCTAAGGAGACTTAGCCAAGCCTGAGACTATTGCAAAGAATTTAGTGTTCTTTTAGGTGCCAGAAGTTTGTATTTAGTTTTGTTATGATTTCAAACTGTTAAAAAAATTTTTTTAAAGATCTTATTTATTTATTTGACAGAGAGAGATCACAAGCAGGCAGAGAGGCAGGCAGAGAGAGAGGGGGAAGCAGGCTCCCCGCTGAGCAGAGAGCTGGATGTGGGGCTCCATCCCAGGACCCTGAGATCATGACCTGAGCCGAAGGCAGAGGCTTTAACCCACTGAGCCACCCAGGCGCCCCCAAACTGTTAAAATTTTATGTAACCATGGTTCTGTGCCTCTGACTTGTCCGCATCGTTCTTTGAACACTTTCTTGCTTTTTAACACAAGATATTCCAGATTCGTCTTAACCTTCTCTTGTCCCAACTCTGGACTCAGCCATTTCTGCAAGGGGCCCTAACCCATAAGGACTGGTGGCAATTTGCTTCCACTTTGTGCAATCAGAATCTTTTGCCAGTTTCCAGATATGAGCACATAGAATGAGAGATCATGGAACTAGAAAGAGATCGGGGGGCACCTGGGGGGCTCAGTCGTTGAGCGTCTGCCTTCAGCTCGGGTTATGATCCCAGGGTCCTGGGACTGAGCCCCACATCGTGCTCCCTGCTCGGCGGGAAGCCTGCTTCTCCGTCCCCGACTCCCCCTGCCTGTTCCCTCTCTCACTGTGTCTCTCTCCGTCAAATAAATAAATAAAATTTAAAAACAATAGAGATCGGTTCCCATTGAGGAAGGACGTGCACTGCCGCAGGGTTTACATGAATTGAGGCTCTGGTTGGTTTTCAGCAGCAACCTCCTCAGTTCTTCCGTGAATGGTAGTGTGGTAATTGACCAGACTGACTGCATCTGGGGAAAGGGAAACTCTCCGAGTTTTGAAGGATTTTTGGCAACGGGGGCCAAGATAACATTGATACCAGGAGACACAAATGCCATCGTAGGCCCTCTGTTAGAGTGGAGACAGGTGTCGGCCAAATGATGAATGGACCTGGCCCAAGTCCATCTCAAAATGGGTCTGTATTAGTTTTATATTGTGGCTTTAACAAATTATCACAAACCTGGTGGCTGGAAGCATCCCATGTTGATTTCCTGAGAGTTCCAGAGGTCAGAAGTCCAACACGCGAGTCACTAAGCTAAAATCAAGGTGTCAGTAGGGCTGCATTCCTTTCTGGAGGCTCCAGGAGGGAACTTGTGTCGCTGCCATCTCTAGCCTCTAGAGCCTGCCTGTGCTCTCTGCCTTGTGTTCCCTTGTTCCATATTTAAAGCCATCATTTAGGGGCACCTGAGTGGCTCAGTGGGTTAAAGCCTCTGCCTTCAGCTCAGGTCATGCCCTCAGGGTCCTGGGATCGAGCCCCACATCAGGCTCTCTGCTCAGCGGGGAGCCTGCTTCCCCCTCTCTCTCTGCCTGCCTCTCTGCCTACTTGTGGTCTCTCTCTCTGTCAAAAAAAAAAAAAAAAAAAATCATCATTGGACAGAGTCTTTCTTGTGTTGTATTTCTGAGTTTTCTACCATTGCACTCCTCTCTGATCACAACGGGGTAAGATCTTCTGGTTTTAGGAACTCATGTGATTAGATTGGGCCCAGTGTAGGTGACTCAGGATAATTTCCCCATCCCAAACTCCATATCCCTAATCATGTCTACAAACTCCCTTTTGTCGTAAGGTAGGATTCAGATTCTAGTGGCATATTTGGGGAGCTATTATTATGCCTGCCAAACCTGAGTGAATCCATTGATCATATGGTGGTCGTTACCCATGCTCCAGAGCAGAGAGCCCAATGCAGGGCTCGATCCCAGGACCCTGAGATCATGATTTGAGCCGAAGGCAGAGGCTTAAACCCACTGAGCCACCCAGGCGCCCCCCTCCTTTTTTTTTTTCTTACTAGATCACTGGTTGATTATAAAAGGATATAACTCAGGAATAGCCAGATGGAAGAGATGCATAGGGCAGGGTATGGGGAAATGGTATGGAGCTTCCACACCCTCTGCAAAGACACCACTGTCCCCAAATCTCCATGCATTTATTAACCCAGAAGCTCTCTCACATTGGTTCTCGACTTGTCGACTGGTATCCATTGTGGTATAAAAGGCTAAAAGGAGGCCCATTAAACTCTCCCCAACTCCAGCCATAATAGTATATCAGAATCAATACTACATTACTGCAGAAGTGGCAGATTAATAATGCCACCCTGAAAGACTTAAAGGTATAGAGATAGTAGTTTCCATCATATCTCCATTCCACTCACTGGCCTGGCTCCTGCAAACATCACATGGATTGTCGTGGGTGATGGTGGCTTATTGCAAATTCACCAAATGGCAGCACTATTACAGCTGTGGTGTCGGGTAGGGTATCATTGAAAAAACAGATCCACACACACGCTGGTCATCATCATGTACTCATTGACCCAACCATACAGACAAGTAGAGGCATTTTGGGGTCCCTTGGTGTGGACGGCAGTATATATTTATAGTATGTTTCAGAGATGTGTTAACTTTTTTCCCTCATTGACAGTGGAGCCTGAAAGCACCTTGATTATCTGGACATTCTGAAGAACATCATACTCTTCACCATATTGATGACATTAGGTTAACTGGCCAGGTCATCAGGAAAGGGGCAACTACTCTAGATGCTTTTGGGGATACATGTACTGCAGAGAGTGGGAGATAAACGCTGTGAGATTTAGAGTTCTGTCACATCAATAACATTGTAAAGTGGTCGGGGGATAATAGGTAGTCCACATTCCTATGTCATTTACTTTGTGTTACCAGTGTCTTTCTCTCAACTTACACCAATACATTAATGGGGCTTCACTAGGACCACTTGAAACAGGAAGGAAAACACAGAGCCGGTTAACAGGTGAATCAGCTTGGTGTGTTGCTGAGAGCCAAAAGTAGTGCACTGCTGACTTACAACCGCCCCCCCAGCGCCCCAGCCCCACTGCCACTCCAGGGTATCTCAGAAAGACAAGGGGAGAGGATAGCCTCCCAATGGGCAGAGCTTGAGGCCTTCCCCCTAGTCACCCACTTCATGTTGAGAACACAGGTCTGAGGTCAGGCTCTACTATATATTCCTGGGCAGAGGGGAGTGGGTTTGGTTGGTTTATCAGGGACCTGGAAGGAACGAGATTGGAAATCGGAAATATGAGGACAAGAAGGTCTGAGGAACAAATACGTGAGTGGATTTGTAAGAGCGGCCACACCCATGTATGCATCTCTGTATCACATTTGATGACCACCCAAGAAATCATCAACTGCAGAGGAGGCAATAAACAGCGCCAGGTATGGGCCCGATAGGGGCTCCCTCTCACCAGCACAGAGCTGGTTATTGCTGCTGTGAACCTGTGTACCTAAAATAATTGGAAGCACACTTTTGGATAAATGTTGCTTGAAAATGAAAATTGAAGTTGCAGTCTATTTAAAACTGGAAGACAAAGAAATCACTATATATGAACATCTGTATAGTGTGTGGAGCCAATGGAAAGAGGAAAGATTTATAGCATTAAATCCTTCTGACAGAAATCTAACAAAATGGGAAAAATGAATTAAAATTTCAATTCAGAATGGTAGGAAAATGACAGAAAACTGAATGAAAGGAGAAAGACTAGAACAAAGAAGACTAAAGGAGAAATTGATGAAATAAGGTCAAAATGAAAAATAATAAAAAAATGAAAAATAGTTAATCCACATAACTAATATTTCCTGTTCAAAGGATGCATGAAATAGATAACTAGTTAGTATGGTCTTGAAAAAAGAATTAACAAAGTAGCATGAAGGAGAATTAGAAGAATGAAAAAAAGATACACAAAGATTTTTAAACAAGTATTAGAGTATGTTATTCAACTCCATCTCAATCTGTGATATACTACATAATATGAACAATATTCCATGAAATATATTTGATAAAGTTGGCTCCCACTGTGAAAACATTAACGCTCAATACATAATTTCATAGAAGCAATTGGAAATGTAATAAATATCTATTTCTCTAAGACACACAGATGGTTTTATGAATGATTCTATTAAACTTTCAAAGAACACATAATGTCCACAATCATTTCAAACCATTGGAAACTGTGAAAAGCTACTCAAGTCGTTTTACAAGGTTGGAATCATCCTGATATTATTGTGAGACCAAGATAGTAAAAGAAAAAAAAGTTCGGCTCAGCTGTGAGCATAGAAGGGAATATTCCAAATAAAATTTTAGTAAACAAAATCAGAATAAAGAAAAATAAATTTCTAATATGAACAAATGGAATTTAATCCAACAAAGCAAAGAAGGCTTAATATTATGAAATCTAAAAATATAATTTGCCACATCTACAGCTTAAAGTGAAAAAACCAAATCCTGGGACAGATATTTCCCACCAACAGGATGCTTTCCACATAAATATGAAAGGATTTACCCTCTCTCTCTCTCTGTTTACACTTGGTATGTGACTCAAGAGGCTTAAAAGGATATAAAGTAAGTATGTAAGCATGTTGATACCAAAAGATATTCTGTTAAATTTAATATTCATTAATGATCTGTACCCTGAGTATATATGGTCCATGAGTTAGGAACACAATGATAGGCAAGCTACTAGAAAACCCAGGGAGAGTGACTTAAACAATTAGATGTTTGTTTATCTCACAAAAAACAAATGCAGTTCAGGTTTGGTGAAGGAGTCAACGATGTTATCACAGAATCCAAACTTTGTCTGTGTTACTGTTCCATCATCTGTTAGGTAACACATTCATCCCCTGGTAAGTCTCCTACAGTTTCACCAGGACACCTGTCATTCCTAGCCTTTGTGCGCTTTGTGGGTAGGAAAATAAGTAAGAGAAGAATGAAACGATGAAAATACTTGAGATAATAAAGTTGTTGATTGTTTAGTGTTAGAATGATATCCCTGAAACCCCAAGAAATTTAGCACTCAGACTATTACAACTGGAAGGTAAACTGAGCCACATGCAAAAGCAGTGATAAACCTTTTTTGCTGTTGCAAACCAGAAATAACCGTTGGACACTAAATAAGAAAATGGTATTAAGAAGGGTGAAAATAATGGAGAAAAATATCAACTTTAGCAAAGTCTTGAGTAACTACAGAAATACGCCATATTTTTGGAGAAGTCTTAATAGTTTAATTTATCTTAAATGAATTTATAAATTTATTTCCATCCCATTAAAACAGCATTCTAAGATTATAAATAATCTCAACAAACAAGTTTTAGACTATAAAGGGAAGTTTCAATAAAAAATCATTATAGGATATTTTAATAAACTGGAAAACCTTACTTTTAATAAATATTTTATTTTAGAATATTTTTAAACTTACAGAAAAGTTGTAGAGATAAAGATAGGGTAGAAAGTTCCCATATAGCCCACATACAATTTCCTCTATTATATTTTTAAGATTTTATTTATTTAGTTCTTTATTTATTTGAGGGAGAGAGAGTACAGGCATGAGCAGAGTGAGGGGCCAAGGGGGAGGGAGAGGGACAAGCAGACTCTACTCTGAGCACTGAGCCCACAGACCCTGAGATTGTGACCCGAGCACCCAAGCAGAAACCAAGAGTCGGGCATGTAACTGACCGAGACACCCAGGCACCTCGCTTCTATTATTAATACCTTACGATAATATGGAATAGTCAGCATAACTAACAAACTAATACATTTACATTATTATTAACTGAAGTCCATACTTTATTCACATTTCCTTCATTTCTACCTAGGGTATTTTTTTCCATTTCAAAATCCTTAACAAACTAAATTTAAAGTGTATTATAAAAGAAATTAGGAGTGACCAACCACACTTGTAAGAGAAGAACAAAAAACAGACTTGGCACACAATTCATTTATAACATTTAAAATTATGATATTAACAAAAAAACAGGCAAGCAGACCATTAGAACAGAATCAATTATCCACGGGGACAAGGGTATGTTGATTTTAGTACACAGTAAAGAAAGGGCTATTCAATAATTAGCATTTGAGGAAATGGGTCATTTTGGAAGATAAAGTAAATTTAGAAATGTGTCTTCCAATACTCAGAACATTTCAGATGGTTTAATAATTCAGTTTCTAACCTGTAAAACTTTAGAGGAATATACATCAGAATATCTCCGTGATCTTAGAGGAAAGAAAGCTTTATCAAACAAAATGCAAAAAATGAAAGTCACAAAGAAATTGATCAACTGAAAAGGAAAACCCCTCTACATCAACTAAAGGAAAACTTTTTTCTACCCATTCTACTCCGAACCCTTCTGTGACCGAATGTGTGGTTTTTTCCTCTATACTGACCAATTCTCTAACACCAGCTGGGTGTCCTGCGATTCAACTCAGATCTGACACCGTCTACCTGGAGTGAGGCTCAGATTCCACAAGTTAAAGGCTCCATCCCCCCCGACTAACCTACTTCAGACATAAATTGCTGTCCCCCCGTGCCTCTGACTGATTGGCTATATATCAGGGTTCCCATAACTCCCTCCTCATGTTCCATAACCTCTAGGATGACTCACGGAACTCAGGGAAGCATTTCTGCTCACCAGTGTGTTACATAATAGAGAACATGATAAAGCGTACAGATGAACAACCAGGTGAAGAGATGACATAGGTAAGGCCCAGAAGGGTCCCAGCACAGGAGCTTCTGTCTCTGTGGGGTTGGGGTGCACCAGCTTCCCATCGCCTGTGTGAGTTCACCAGCCCGGAAGCTCCCGGAATCCCATGCTTTAGTGATCTTTATGGGGGCTTCCTCTTGTAGGTGTAACTAACTCTTCACTCAGCCTTCAGCTCTGCCCCTCCCTGGAGGATGGATGGTGAGGTTGAAAAGTTCCCAGCTTATAGTCGTCACTTGGCATTTCTGGTGGCCAACCCCAACCCTGGAGCCCACCAAGACTTGCCTCATTAGAACTAAAGACCCAGGAAATTCTGAAGGATTTTAGAGCTCTGTGTCAAAGATGAAGCCTTAGAAGAGAACATATTCTTTGTACCTCTATCACTTAGGAAATCACAAAAGTTTTGGGAGCTTTGGCCAGAAGCCAAGGACAAAGATAAAAAAATATATATGTATTTCTTCTTATTATTAGCATCACATTAATAAATATCATTATGTTGCTTCCTAAACTCAGTACAAAAAATACCTTATTAATAAAACCTTTAAAAAGAAAGACAATAGGAGAGAATACTTAAGAGTAAAATAAACTGGAGACACCTGGATGGCTGAGTCAGTTCAGCACCTGACTCTTGATTTTGCTCAGGTCATGATTTCATGGGTCATGAGATCAAGTCTTGCAAGAGGTTCTGCACTCAGTAGGGATTCTGCTTGAAATTCTCTCTCTCCTTCTCCCTCTACCCCTCCCCACCACTGGTATGCACACTTGCACGTACTCTCTCTCTCTAAAATAAGTAAATAAATCTTTTTAAGAAAATAAAAAATAAAACATAAGGAGTTTAGAATCCTGGGTACGTAAAGTAACCATTCAATTCAGTAGGAAAAATGCAAATATCAGTGGAAATGGAAAAAATATATCAATTGCAATTCACGGATGAGGAAATTCTGTTAGCCAATAAAATATATGAAGATTCTCAAATTCAACAGTAATCAATGTGATGCAAGTTCAAACAATAATTTACCGTATTTCACCTATAAAAACAATTGTAGTGGCACTGTGGGGTGTATGTTAGAAGGAATTATATGTTAATTCCATGTAGGAGCCAGAGTTCAGTCTTCTGTTGACATGGGGTATGAAGTAATCCATAGATTGGGAACAAAAGAAAGAGAACAGTGTAGGAGGTATTTCAACAATGTAACTGAAAATCCTTGTTGTATGTTGGTAGTAGAGAAGACAGGATAGTTAATTGTTATACAATAAAAGAAATGCTCTTCTCCAATGCCTAATTTAGTTATTCAATGGTTAACCTGAAGTAATATAGGAACAAAGTGTAGTCTTCCAAAAGAGAAGTAACCTATATCATGATAATCTACATAGAGTATATAATAAATGGGTTTAAATATACTTCAGAGAAGTATGGGAAAGATTTATTTACTTGAAACTGGAAAAAAAATGCACATACACTAAAAAAAAAGCCCACAACTATATAAAATGAGAGTTAACAAAGCCAAAAAAGCAATAAAAGATAAAAGCAGAGTAATCCTAGAAATGAAGAATAAGATAAAACCTTACTGTTTTCTTCCTTAACTATTTGAGGCTATGAATTTCATGTAAGCACTGATTTAGAACAATCCCAGAAAAAAAGTATGTAGTGTTTTGTCAGTATTTTCTAAATGTTTTATAATTGGTAAAATGAATACATTCATAGCCGTTGTAGAAAATTCTAGGTATCAATTATGTCTGTTTGCTTTCAAGATTAACTATAGGTTTTGCTTCTTATTGTGATCAGAAAATTATGTCTCTAATAGTCCTGCTTTTTAGAATTAATTAAAATGTTCTTTATGGTCTAAAACATGGGCACTTCTGGCAAATGCTCCATAGGTATTTAAGACAAATGTGTATTCTGTCTTAACCTATAAATTTTTTTTTAAAGATTTTATTTACTTATTTGACAGAGAGAGCAAGTGCCAAGCAGGGGGAGCTGCAAACAGAGGCAGAAGGAGAAGCTAGTTCCCCATGGGGCAAGGAACCTGATGCAGGACTTGATTCCAGGACCCGGAGATCATGATAAGTGCTTAACCACCACGCCACCCAGGTACCCAATTATTTAGAATTTTTCTGCATTAATCTTATGTCTCCTATGTATTTAGGGTTCATTTATTTACATCGGTATGGATCACATATTAATTTTATACTGCGGGTTATATCAATACGTTTTATTTATTTTGTTGCTCAAATTGCTACAACTTTGGCCACTGAGAGCTTTTTCAGTTGCCGCCATGTCACTTTGATACGCTCCCATCACGTGTTGTCTCGGAGTGCTTCCTTACTGCCTGATACCATTAATCGCTCCAAGATTGTCTTGTATATTCCCTTCCTTAGTCCTAAAATCGGCCGTTTCTTCAGAAAGCCCACATTCCTTTTACTGGAGAGCAGTGTTAGAAATCAAGACCTGATTATGAAGTTTGCTCACAGTCCTTGGGACGTCAATGCTCCTAGACCCTCTGCGTTGAGAGAGCAAATACATTTGTGTTGGCTGGTTTCGGTGTGAGGATAATGCTGGCCTCATAGAGTAAGTTAGGAAGTTTTCCACTTCTTGTAATTTTCTAGAGGAGATTGTGGAAGATGAATATGAGCTTGTAAGTATTTTGTAGAATTTACGGGTGTAGCCGGCGTGGTCTGCTGCTGCGGTAAAGTATTAATTATTGATTCAATTTCTTTAATTGGAATGGTTATTCAGATAATCTGTTTCTCCATATCTGAGTTTTGTTAATTTGTTCTTTTAAGGAATTGGTCCATTTCATCTAGTTTATCAAATTCGTGGTCCAGCTTGTTCATGGTACCCCTTTATTTAATGTCCCCAAGGTCAGTGCTCATGACTCCTCTTTGATTTCTGATATTGGTAACTTGTGTCCTCTCTCTCTCTCTTTCTCTCTGGTCTGGCTAGAATTTCATCAATTTTACTGATTCAGCCTCTGATTGCATTACTCTTTCTTGTTTTCCTGTTCTCAATTTCCTTGATTTGTACTCTAAATTTTCATTTCTTCTGTTAGCTTTTAGCCTATAAATATTTAAACTTACAACCTGGATCCACATTTTATTTTATTTAAAGATCTATCTATCTATCTATCTATCTATCTATCTATCTATCTATCTATCTATCTCTTTATTTTAGAGAGAGAGCACCAATGGGAGGGAGCAGAGGGAGAGGGAGAGAATCGCAAGCAGACTCCATGTTGAGTGTGGAGCCTGATACAGGATTCGATCTCTCGACTCTGAGATCATGACCTGAGCTGAAATCAAGAGTTGGTTGCTTAACCAACTGCACCACCCAGGCACCCCTGGATCTCTCTCTTAGCTTGGTCTGTTTAATTTGTTAATGACTGTTCAGGTTCAGTTGAATTTTCTTACTGAGAATGTGTCCATATTACTTCCTCTTTTAAGTTCTTACAGTGTAGTTTGTGAAGACTGACGCTAAATGATTTCATGGCACATTTTTTTTTTAAAGATTTTATTTATTTGACAGTAAGAAACACAGCGAGAGAGGGAACACAAGCAGAGAGAATGGTAGCGGGAGAAACAGGCTCCCTGCCGAGCAGAGAGCCCAATGCGGGGCTCAATCCCAGGCCCCCGGGATCATGACCTGAGCCGAAGGCAGACGCCCAACAACTGAGCCACCCAGGCGCCCCTCATGGCACATTTTTATTGTATATAGAAAATGCCATAGTGGGGTGGCTGGGTGGTGCAGTCAGTTAAGTGCTTGACTCTTGGTTTCTGCTCCTGATCATTCTGTCATGATCTTAGGGTCACGGGATCAAGCCCCACGTAGGCTCCATGCTCAGTGGGAAGTCTGCTTGAGATTCTCTCCCTCTCCCTATGCCCCTCCCCCTGCTCTCTCTCTCTAAAATAAATAAATAAACCTTAAAAAAAAGAAAACCCCAATGCCACAAATGTCCTTTATTATCTAGTTCAATGTTTTGAATATTAATTTGGACTTGTCTGCAGCTATACTTGAACTCTTTATTATTATTATTATTATTTTGCATGTTTGATGTACCTTTGAAACCATTTAATGTCAACCTTTCTGTGTCACTTTCTTGAAAAATTAAACTAGAAACTAAAGTTACTAGTTGAATATTTTATCTCTGCTCTTAACCTCAAAACATCCACTCTACCTGCCAGAGCTAACTGTTGGTACAAGCAGACAGAGGGCTTGAGTGAGACCTTAGGCTCTCTTAGATACCCGCGTCAGGGTGCCTTAGGGCTTTGTCCCTGGAAGTCAGCAAAACGAGAAAAACAGTCCAGCGACATTTAGAGCTGATCCCGAAAAGATGTCAACTCTACTCTAATACCCAGGTATAAATGCCCAGGAGCCCACATCCGTATGTTGGGAGTGTGTCCACACTGCAGTTGGAGTGATATTTGCAGATGCTTTGTTATCGTGTTATCCCTGTGCTTGTAGCATCTCGATGGCTTTCTGTTAAGCCTGAAATACAAACTCCTTGACATGTCTTCTTCTCCCCTAACGTCACCTCTCTCCCCACTGCACCCACAGTCCCTGTGCCCAAGTTCTTTCACAGGTAAACCTTTTTCCCACCTCTTTTTTTTTTTTTTAGATTTTATTTATTTATTTATTTATTTGAGAGAGTGAGAGAGAGGATGAGAGGGGGGAGGGTCATAGGAAGAAGCAGACTCCCCTGCTTCATCGAGCAGGGAACCCGATGCAGGATATGATCCTGGGACCCCAGGATCATGACCTGAGCTGAAGGCTCAGCTTAACCAACTGAGCCACCCAGGCGCCCCCCCACCTCCTCTTCTCAAAACCTATTTTTCTCTCTGTTTCTTTCCTTGAATAATGCCTTCTCATCCTTTAAATCAATAATTTAATTGCCTTAATCATAATGTCTCACTTAGCCCACATCTACCCCTTATTATAACATCTTATACTTTGTAGTCCTAGCTTTTATACTGAGCAGTTCTAAGACTTACAGAGAGAACTCACAGAGTCAGAACAGGATGGTGTTTAGGAATGTGGACCCTGGACGCAGGTGGCCTGGAGTCAACACAACTTTGCCACCTAGTTGTGGGATCAGCCTTTCTATGCCACAGTTCTTTCACCTGTAAAAATATCAAGAAGAGGAACTAAATCATATATTTTTGATGAGGATTAAATAATTCAATAGATGAAGAGCTTACAACAGTTGCTGGCACACAGTACATTCATATGTTAGCTATTAGTACTATTGTTGTTACAGCAAATTGTACTTATGGATTTGTATGGGAATTTGTGCTTACTGTTTTGAAATTCCCACACTGGTCTAGTAGTTGTCAGAGAGCAGAGAATGTGATAATTACTCTGCACTGTGTCTTTAGCAGTGTCTAATAAATTAACATTTGCTGAATGACTTAATCGACATTAAGCCATGAAGTGATTTTGACTTTCCAACATCAATTAATATCCGGCAAGATAACAGTTATGAGGCTATATGAGGGGAAAAGTTGTGGATGGTAACAAGAATAAAAATTACTGGGGCTTTTGCTACTTAACACCGAATAATGTACTCAATCTCATAAGAAGTTACTAACTTACAACACTCGCTTTCAGCTGTTGACCCAGGAGGACTGATAGGGCCAGTAATTCTCAGGAGTATGGTGGGGGCAGTTCTGTCAGTTACGCCTGAGCACAATCCAGCGCGAGCAGATGGGGTGAAGGGGTGCTCTCCCGAGCTACAGAAGGAATAGTCTGGTGGTTAAGATAAAACACAAGTCAAAGTTATTAGTTTTGTCCATAGTCAGCAGTGATCTTCTTGCTGGTCTTGCCCTTCCTGGACCCAAAGGGCTCCATGGCGTCCACATTATTCCTGCCCCCTCCCATCTTGCCCCAGACCACACGCCTGCCATCGCACTCAGTCTCGGCCATGCAGACGGAAACCTGGGAACCGTTCATGTTGGATCCAAGTTTGCCATGGACAAGACGCCAGGACCCAGGTGCTTCAGGATGAAGCTGGCGGCTCCCAAGCAGCGACATCTGCAAGGCTCCAGGCCCTATTCTAAACAACACTGAGACCAAGCCATAATAATGTAGCTGCTTGCACCAGGAAATATCAACTGAACAGCTCACATATCAAGGTTTCCTTGAAGACTTTGGCCTTGCTGTGCCCACCAACCCAAAGCTACTATTTTTAAGCTCTGCCCAAACTCAACCAAATCTGTTTTGCAAGATTCACCTCAGAATCACTCACCCTGGGTCTGAAACCTTATAAATATCCTTCCCTAACCGTTCCCTTTTGAGACACCAGTAGCTCTGCTGCGAGAGTATTTTCCATTTCAGGAGTGGGTGTGATAAACTCAGCTTTGCTCAATCAGCAGCTGGGTATGGTGTCTTTGGGGATTCAACAGTCAGTAAATACAGTGCACGTTTTTGGTGGACATACACGCTTATTCTTATTGAATATATGCTTAGGAATGAATTTTGAGGTCAGAGGATAGGCAGATGATATATTGTCAAGCAATGGTCTCCTCCCTAAATCCACGTCTTATAGATCACCCTCCCCACACATCAGCCATGTGGGCAGCTTTGGCCAATGGGACTTTGCAAACGTGACATAAGCAGAGATCTGAAAAGGGAGTGTCCTCTTGGAACATTGAGGCCATGTGAAGAAGCCTGGGTTGGTTTGTTGAAGACATGTAATCAACAGCCATCGCTTGATATATGAGCGAAGTCATTTTAGACCATCTGGTCCCAGACAAGCCATAGCACTGTAGTGCCTAGTCTTATCTTCCCTGAACAAGATTAGTGGAAGAACCATCTGGCTGAACTCAGCCCAAGTTGTTGATCCAGAGAATCATGAACAGATTAAAGAATTACTGTTTTATGCCACTAAACTTTGAGAAGGTTAGTTGATGTGGCAATACATAACTGATATGGTGTCTAGAAATCTGAATAGAAACTGCCAAACAGCCTCCCGAAGCAACACTCCCACCAGCAGTGTAGGAGAGTGAGTTGCTCCACATCCTCGCCAACACTTGGTGTTGTCTTCCTTGGGTTTTTAGCCATTTTTCATAGTAAGAACATACGGCATTTTTTTGGATGAGTATGAGTTGAGCATCTTTTCATATGTTTGTCAGCCATTTGGATCTCTTTTTGTAAAGTTCTTGTTCAAATTAATTGTCCACTTAAAAATTTTTTATATTTTTCTTTTTAGGATTAATACTGGAGTTCTTTATAGGTTCAGGGTAGGAGTCTTTCTGTCAAGTATATGGAGGTTAAATATTTTCTCCAATACTCAGTAACCTTCCCTTTGATGTTCTAAACAGTGTCTTTTGATAATCCGAAGTTTTGATGAATTCTAACTTATTTTTTCATCTATCATTAGTATTTTTTGTGTCCTGTTGAAGTCCTTGTTTTCCAAGGCCATGAAGACATTTTTCTATGTACTCTTTTCCAAGCTTGTGGTAGTCTGTCCCCATGATGTTCACCAATTTCTTCCCTATGCACACATCATGCCGTTCCCCTAAGAGAAAGAATGTGTTCTTCCATTCCCCCTTGAGTCTGGATCAGTGGCCTCATGACTTACCTGACCAATGGAATGCTATGAAAGTAGACATTCTGGAACTTTGGAGTGTTGGTCATAAGGTCATAAAAGGTTTTAAAGCTTCCATCATGGTTTTTTAGAATGCTCACACTAGAGGAAGCCAGCAAGCATGTTAGAAGTCTAACTACCCTGAGAGCACTTGGTGGAAAAGGGGGGCTCCCAGTGAGCACCAGGGATTTCAACCATCATAGATAAAGCACCAGGCATGTACGTGAAAGAGCATATTGAATATTTTATACCCAAAAGTGCTATATGAAGAAGAAATGAGGCCCCAGACATATGGCCCCATCTGAGCTGTGACGGCCATTTTCTACCTTTTCAGCCATCCTTGCTGAGGACCCAGCCATCATAGAGCAGAAGTGAGTGTTCCTGGAAGTCGTCTCTCTGAACCAAAACTGCCAAGTGGCTGGGGCCCAGGGCTACTGTGGAGTGGTACTGTATTTAGAGTGGATTATTACTGGGTTATTAGTGGTATCACCCTTTGTATTTGCTACTATATTCTCATTGAACCTGAGGGAAAATTAAGGCAGAGCCCATTGCGTCTCTCCCACCAGGTTTACAAAGTCTAATATTTCTATCCTTTTTCACAGAACAGATATTACACTAATAAAAATAATGTACTATGAGCTTTCAGAAAAGGAGACTTTCTTCAAAAATGTACAGTTCCTTGGAGTGCCTACGTAGTTCAGGTGGTTAAGCATCCAACTCTTGACTTCCCCTCAGGTTGTGAGATCGAGCCCCACCTCAGGCTCCTTGCTCAGAGGGGAGTCTGCTTCTCTCCTTCTCACTCTCCGGCCCCTCGCCCTGCTTGTGTTGTCTCTCTAAAATAAATAAATAAATCTTTTAAAAAATGTGCAGTTCCTCAAACAAAGGTAATATTTATTATTCCTCAAATAATTCAGGAAGTTTTTAGGGCTCAGATATTTCTAATGATTAACTTAGTCGGACTGTATTCTTTCCCTGAAACTACTATTATGATATTATCATGTGGGAATGTTTACTCTCCGTCAATATTATGAGAGGCATTTATCACAGTTCAGCTTACAGAATTTTTATGTTGAGAATTAAAACAGGACAATCAGGGCGCCTGGATGGCTCATTCGGTTAAGCGTCGGCCTTCAGCTCAGATCATGAACCAGAGCAGCATTGGGCTCCCTCCTCTGAGGGGAGTCTGCTTCTCCCTCTGCCCTCCTCCCACTCATTCTCTCAATCTCTCTCTCAAATAAATAAATGAAATCTTAAACAAAACAAAACAAAACAAAAAAAAACAGGAAAATCAAATAAGCTAACATCCTTACTCTTAAATTAAATAATATTAGCAAAGTTTATAGACAAGTGTAGACTCAAAGTGGAAATAATTAGGCAATGCTGTTGAATCTTTCCCAAACCATTTTAGGACAATTTAACCATTTGTTCAGAGTTTTAATGACTTAAAGGAGGAAGAGTCAAAATCTGGGAG
>CM053608.1:123526212-123543927 GCA_028646535.1 Procyon lotor | reverse complement strand
ACATATTTGAAACATAATGGAGCTGGGATTCAATTCTAACTTTCAGTAACTAAATGATCTATGTTCTTCCCACTGCTCTTTAGTGAAGGGAAATAAAAGCTAAAGACTAGAAGGGAAAGAAAACAGGTATTTTCTAAGATCCAGGGCTAAACCTGGATATTAACAATGACTAGATACACCGTGAGAAATTAATGACAAGAGTCACTTCAGAAGGAGAAACGTTTTCTTAATTTCCGGGGCTGCTTACAATTTCATGGAAACCTGTATCCAGCTTCTGAAAAGGCTATCACTGCATAGGAATGAGGAATCACACTGAGGCGTTTACTCCTTGTCAACTAACTGGAAGTAAAATAAATACTTAAAAATAAATAAATATATAAACTGAGGTGTTTAAGGATCAGACAGTTTAATCATAGGGTGTTTGAATCAAATACAAAATTAATTCCATCTGGGCTGATCATTTGCAGTGTTATACTTCTAAGTCAGAAAATGTTAGAATGATGAAATCTTTATACAGCTGACTCTTGAGCAACACAGGTTTGACCCGTGCAGGTTCACTTACATACGGATTTCTTTCAACAAATACAGTACAATACTGCAAATGAATTTTCTCTTCCTTGAGATTTTCTTAATAACATTTTCTTTTCTCTAGCTTACTTGATTGTGAGGATAAGTATAAAATACATGTAACACAAAATATGTGTTGATGGACTATCTATGTTATTGGTCAGCAGTAGACTTAGTAGTCAGCCTTTAGGGGAGTCAAAAATTATAGACAGATTTTCAACTCCATCAGGGGGTCATTGCTCCTAAGCCCCCCATTGCTCAAGGGTCCACGGTATTTATTCACAGTCTTAGAGAGTTTCTGCACCAACGTGACCAGAAATTTTCATCTGTGTATCCCAACAGATCCATCATTACTCCCTAACCGCAATTAATTTGGTCAGCCTCAAAGCAATTAGGGACAGAGGTAATATTTTACATGGGATTCAGGGTCCTACTGGTAGAATCCATTTCAAATATAGATGTTTTGCAGTTATAACCAACATTCACCAGCAAATGAATGGAATAAATTTATTCTTTTGCCAAAATAAGTCAAGCAACATTTTTATTCACCTGTACAAGAATAAACATATCATCTGTGTCATTTTTTTAAGCACAATTCAATGAAATTAAAGGAAGACATAGTCAATTTCAGAGTCATAGCTGGATATTTTAACATACCTAGTAGTTGATCTCTCAGCAATTGGTATAACGAGGCAAAAAAAAAAATTTTTTTTCAGTAAAGACACAGATGTTCTGAATACAATCAACCACGTTGACCTGATTGATACTGATGTCACAGGCCACCTTTGTCAGAAAACTGTCCCAAGAATGTAATTGCAGCTTGTGTTCAGCACTGCAAATTACAGCAGGCGGTCTCAAGGAACAGGGATGGCCTCGGCCCTACACAACCTTCAGACCTGCACAACCGACATCTTCCTTTAGGAGGCACACTGTGTGGTGGGTGGTAACCATCCAGAACTTTCACCAAGACGCCTGGTTGAAGTCTCTAAGAAATCATCTGACTAATAATTTTCAAAGGAATTAAGCACTTTTGTTATTTTGGGTAAGCACATGTTTCATGTCATAGAATAATGAACTTTCTCATTTTACTTTTCTATGACTGTCTCTACTGGGACTCTTTAGATAACATTTTCCAAGAAGCTGCCGTACTCCCCTAACATAGGGCATAGTTTGTATGGCAACAACACTAGTTAATGCATTAAGAGTTAGGCAGAAAAAATATGGTAGAAAAATTATGATAGAGATAGATTTTTGTTTTTCAGATAGCCAATTCTGGACTTTCAGAAACTGTCAATTACACAAAGCAAAATAATTTTTTTTTCTTCATAAGAAAGAAAACAGTGAGTGCATTTTTTTTCAGTGAGTGCATTTTTAACAAAAAATCAGAAGGAAGTTACTTTTTATGCTTAAAAAGTAAGTATATTTTTTAATTTAAATTTTCTTATCAATCGCAACTGTGATATTTAATTTCACACAGAAAGGATATGCATACGTCTTTGTGGAGTTTTGTGAGTCCTCCTTTATTCTCAAATTGATAAATATTCTTAATAAGCCTCATAATGATGACTGACATTTTCATATCATGGGTTCATTTCTTTGAATGGCTATTTTTTTTTTTTAAATGATCCCCTATGATGATAAAATTCTTAAGGGGAAAGAAGTTTGAATTTGTCTTTTTTTTTTTAACCACTTCTAAAGAGAGTAAAAACTGAAGTCCAACAGAAGGATTGCTTTGGTACCACAGTAGAGACAGAGTAATTAGTTTGTTGTGAAAAATCCTGAGTATGTCTTCAGGGAGTATGTCAGGAATGAAAGGACAATCATATATGATAAAAAAAAAATTCATATAATTTTAGTAGGTATATGACACTCATTCTACATTCGCATTTGTTCTGTTATATCTCTAGAAATAACTTCAGATAGATGTTAGACCTCTCGAAGCAAAATAAGCCTTTTTCTTTTTGATTCTGTCTTAAGAATACCCCAAAGAAATTACCTTGAGACAGGGGCGCCTGGGTGGCTTGGTCAGTTAAGCACTGACCCTTGATTTCAACTCAGGTCATAACCTCAAGGTCCTGAAATTAGGTTTAAGATTCTTTCCCCCCTGGGGATGCCTGGGTGGCTCTGTTGGTTGAGAGTCTCCCTTTGGTTCTGGCCATGATCCCACTTTCCTGGGATCGAGCCCCGAGTCAGGCTCCCTGCTTGGCGGGGAGTCTGCTACTCCCTCTCCCGCTCCCCCTGCTTGTGCTCCCTCTCTCACTGTATCTCTCTCTGTCAAATAAATAAATAAAATCTTAAATAGAAAAAAATAAGAGGGCGAGAACATTTTTAAATCAAAGAGACTCAGATAATTTTACAAATACTATGTGAATTTAAGCTAACCACTAGAATATGGGAAAGATTTGGACTGGGGATTTGCAGGGGCACTGTGGGTACAGGTGATCTCATGGTATTAACGGTTAAAGAAAAACGAGTGAGATTCTGCACGGTAGAAGTCTCCTACAGGGACTCCGTCTGTCCAGCATGCTGGGATGACTGTGTAAGTAGATAAGGACAACAGGGCTGGGGCAGATGATTAGGTGACTTGTCCGTGCAGAATACACTTGGTAGAAAAGCAGTGTTGTTCCGTGGACAGCAGCAAAGGTTCAGACTTGTACACACCACTTCTGAACCCCACTTATCTTCTGTGTGACCTGCGCTAATTTATATAGAATCTATAAACCATAGTCTTGTCATTTTAAAAATCAGGATGAAAATACCTACATCCATTCTTTGAGAGGCTTGAGACTGTATACTTAATTTTATAACATAAATAAGATACATGGTTAACTTTGTAGGGGAAAACGTATCTTTCAGTAGAAAATGACACATTACCAGATTCCAATTTTGTGTAAATTATATATTATTATTAATTGTAAATTATAGATAAACTGAGAGCAATGCAAAATAATTCTTGTCAGTGACATGTGAATTTAGTTCTGTGAGGTAGAAAAGAAATTGGCTTTTCTTCCCCACAGCAGATGAAGCAATTTCTTTGTCTCCTTTTGCACATAGGTTTCAATATTCCTTCACATCTTACAAGTTTGTGCTTTTTGACTTCTTTTTATTTTTTCATTTTTATAAGATTTTATCTTTTTAAGTAGTCTCCACACCTGATGTGGGACTCAATCTTACAACCCTGAGATTAAGAATTTCAGTCTCTACCCACTGAGCCAACCAGGAGCCCCTTAACTTTTTTTTTTTTTAAACTGGTTATTAAGTGTGCCTGATTCCTTCATTAATTGAGTTGAATAAAATCTTTAACACATGTTTATTTTATATGTCTGAAAATCATCTCACTGTTCTTCTAAGACTTAATTATTTCCACTAAATACTATTTTGCTGAGATAGATCCATAGTACCTGTGGCTATTGTTGGTTCCTTTTGACTCTGGATGCACTTTTGGGTATTTATCCATATTTTTAAAGACCCAAGGGTTTGACACGTGGGCTAATTTTATTTTAATTTTTTTTAAAGATTTTATTTATTTATTTGACAGAGAGAGATCACAAGCAGGCAGAGAGGCAGGCAGAGAGAGGGGGGGAAGCAGGCTCCCCGCTGAGCAGAGAGCCCAATGTGGGGCTCTATCCCAGGACCCTGAGATCATAACCTGAGCGGAAGGCAGAGGCTTTAACCCACTGAGCCACCCAGGCGCCGCATACACGGGCTAATTTTATTAAAAACACAAAGCGAAGGGCGGTGTTTGGAAAAACAAAAAATCACCTACGACTGCCTAACAGCACATGGTTGCTCTGCTCACGGATGCCTCCCCAAAACCTTCCTCAGCGCCCCTTTTACCTCTTTATTCCGTAAGGTGTAGGTGAGCGGGTTGAGCATGGGAGTTACCAGGTTGTAGACGAGGGTGAGGAACTTGCCTCGGTCTGGGGGGAGCTGCTCCCCGGCTGCAGGTACATGTAGAAGAGCGAGACCGCGGCGAGGTGGGAGCAGCAGGTTGCGGGCCTCCCCGCGGCCCGCCGCCCACCTGGTCTTCAGCACGGCCGCGGCGATGCAGCCGTGGGAGCGGAGAATGAGAGCGAGCGGCAGGAGGACGATGAGCACGGCGAGGGTGAAGGCCAGCATCTCCACGGCGCGGGCGTCCACGCAAGCCGCCTTGATCAGCGCGGGCGTTTCGCAGAGGAAGTGGCTGACCCGGCGCCGGCCGCATCTGGAAAGGGTCATCGTGAGCGGGCACGTGCCCACGGCGTTGAGCAGCCCGCTCCCCGGCCAGCAGCCGCGCGCGCAGCCGGGGGCGCAGGAGGACCAGGTGGCGCAGGGGCTTGCAGACGGCCGCGGAGCGATCGTAGGCCGGCACGGCCAGCAGGGTGCACTCGGTGCCCCCGCGCAGAGGAAGGAGAACAGCTGGACCACGCCGCCCGCGTAGCTGATGGTCTTGTCGGGGCCCCGCAGGTGCACCAGCATCCGCGGGATGCAGCGGGTCTAGGAAGGAAAGATTGGCCAGGAAGAAGTGCATTGGGGTGTGAAGTCGGGCGTCGAAGGTGCATACGACGATTGTGGCCGAATTCCCCAGCACAGCCGCCAAACACGGGGTGAGGTTTACTCTGAAGAGCACCAGCTCCAGCCGCGGGCGACCCGAGAAGCCCACCAAGATAAAACCGTGCTCTGCGCCGTCATTGGGCTTTTCCATCGTCTCCCTTTCACGTCGTCTGCACCCTGGTGAGGATAAAGTGAATACTTGATCTGTATTTCCCGAAAACCAGTGACTGTCCGGAGTTATCTGATCAGCCACCAAGTCTAGCAGCCCACCCTGTGTGACGAGGGCGTCCGCCCAGCCGTGTGAGGCTCTGGTCATTTGTTCAAACATGTAATGCAAATTGCCTCACTGTTGGCAAATTCCAACTTAGAATCATCGTCCTTTTACTAAGTAGGGATTTTCTTCCTCATTCATAAGACAGAGTGTTTCAACTTTATTGAGTATACATATCTAATCTCTCTTCATATGACAGGCATGTAAATATTTTAAGCTAAAAAAAAAAACCTTAAATTTTCTTGAGGCCAAGATGTTTAATTTCCCACAACGATTCTTCCTATAACAAGGTTTGCCAAGTCTGTTATCACCTTATAACCTCCTTCCACATACCCTCAATATCGACAGTGACCTTCTGGACTGTGACAACCAGGGCTGAGTTTAGTATCCAAGATATGATTTGAAAAAAACAAAGTACAGGGAAACTACTGTCTATCATGACCTGGATATTTTTTTTTTTTTAAAGATTTTATATATTTATTTGAGAGCACAAGCAGGGGGAGGGGCAGAGTGAGAAGCATGCTCCCCAGTGAGTGCGGAGCCCAAGGTAGGGCTTGAAACCCAGGACCCTGAGATCATGACCTGAGCTGAAGTCAGACACTCAACCAACTAAGCCACCCAGGCGCCCCTGAATATTATATTCTTATCAAGGTGCTATAAGTCTCAGTTACTTCATAGTATCAATATCACCTTTTTACTTAGGTTATAATTGGATCTACTAAATATTTACTTATCCTAAGAAAAGCTGTCAAATGTGATCTCTTTCATTCACTTCTTTGAAAGAAAAAGACTTCCGTAGCATAGACTCCCAGGGTCAGGGAAGATATTCTGTCCAGTAATAAAATGGCAAGTTTGGATATGTTTGTCTTCTGGTAGTCTTTTAGAAACATTGAAACAACATGATTAGCTTGCGGGAGAAAGGTGCATAGCAATAGGGATGAATGGAGAGAGAAGGAAGGAGACTGGGGTGAAGAGAGTAATTTTAAAAAGTAACCTGAAACAGATTGACGCTAATATGGCTAAGAATAAAGAGAGCTGGATTCATAAAAGTCAGACTCATGATTGGAATAGAGGATACTAAGATAATAGTGACCTAACAAAGAAAGGGAGACAAATATGAAAATAGCAGAAGGGCAGAAGAAAGGAAATAAATGTCATTCAGATCCTTTGTAATGTTGATTCTTTGATAATAGAAGCAAAAAAAAAAAAAAAAGACTACAATTATTAAGTGGACGTGATAAAATATCTACTCTGCTGTGTGATCTAGAGAATCCTGGGCTGCTTCAATCAATAATATATTCAACTAGTAAGCTGGAGAAAAATAAAGGATAGAACACAGATTAATGTCATGAATATTTTAATTTTCAAATAAGAAACTTATCTTTGGTGGAAACATCTCAGCTTCGAAGTTCTTATAGCAAATTTGTTTTCAACAGTCAAATACATTATACCAAAGTAAAAGAGAGAAAATTTTCTTTATTTTCTCTAATCATTGAGGCTTACCTGATTTTAACTTTCCCAAGTGATTTAGGAGGAACACATAGTAAGGTTTCTTCCTCAGGTTGGGATTTGTTGCCTGGGATTTTATGGAAGATTGTGCAGTTAATATAAGTAGAAAATAACAATAGGGTGATGTGAGACAAATACACCAGAGATGATATAGAGGTAGTTATAAAGATCTCAACTTGTCCAGAAAGGGGATGGCATCAAGCCCTGAACTGACTTCATGCATTAGACTCTATAGTTTCTTCCGGAACCTTTGTAAAAGCTGTGTGAATTTTCCAATGATATGACTAAGGTGATAGAGTCATGATATATCCCCACCTCAGAGGAAAAGTAAAATGGAATAATTGCCAAAGGGTAGTTAAATTATAGAGAAAAGAGCCAACTGTAATAGAAAATTAGCATTAGCCTTCTTCCTCTGTCTGCCCACCATTTGGGCCAAATACCCAGCCTTCCAGAGGCTTTTAGGAGCCTTCAACCAAAACCCAAAGGCAAAGACTTCCTGCTGGCCCCAGAAGATAACCAGCACAGGTGCGGATGCTCTTATAGACCCAGACAGAAAAAATGGAGAACTAATTTCTTAGCACCAAAGATGGTCCCTAGAGGTTGACATAACACATTTCCTTGTCGAGACCACAGGGACTGCATACTTCTTTGGGTAATCAGCAGGGCTGTAGATGAGACTAAAAGAATATATTCTTAGGGGAAATCTTGGAATAACACCAAATAATTAGGAATCAAAACTCTTAGATTCTTTTCTTGGTTTCTATCTAGAGTCATAGCTTCAAAACTTGATCTTTTATTTTTGTGGTTAACTATTTCTGGGTTTTGGTGAGACAAAAAGTTCAAGTTTGGGGCACCTGGGTGGCTCAGTTGGTTAAGCAACTGCTTTCAGCTCAGGTCATGGTCTTGGAGTCCCAGGATCGAGTCCCACTTGGGCTCCCTGCTCAGCGGGGAGTCTGCTTCTCCCTCTGTCTCTCCCCCCTCTCGTGCTCTCTCTCTCTCATTCTCTCTCTTTCAAATAAATAAATAAAATCTTTAAAAATAAAAAGTTCCAAGTTTGGCAATAGAGTGCAAATATGAATAGCTTTTGAACATTCAAAATGAGAGCTCAAATGAGACTTAGTCTGTTTTCTGAGGAAAAAAATTTTAAGTCTAATTTCTTTCCCTCAATATAACTTTCAAAAGGATAACACAAATGACTATCTCAAGTTTCTCTTTGTCACTTATTTGTAACTTTTATTTTTACTTAGATTGGTTAAAGTTCCTGGAATTTAGTAAACATAAAATAAATACTTGGGATTTGATTGATTGATATTCTTTAAATTATATTCAAATAAAAAATTGGAAAACATATTGATTACCCTTTGGAGAAGGTAAAATTGCCCCCAAGAAACTCCAAAATGATAACATCATCTCTTGCAAACAGTGAAATCAAGGACTAGAGACCTTCTTCTCAGAGTGATGGTAACCTAAGAGTTATCATAAATCATATTCACTGGTGTCACACATTCTAGCTTATATGTTTCCCCCAAACTGACATTATTTGAAACTCATGACCAACTGTTAAAAACCCACTTCCAAAGCAAAACATATACATAAATTATCTGGGCTTAAGATGGTATTTTATAGTTGAAAAAATAATAATGAAGTTAAAAAAATTGTGGGAACCGAACATTATAGCCAATAGACCAACTGCAATGGTTAATCAGTCCTCAGATAAAGCCAGCTCACCGTTTTTGAAAAGAGCAAAATAGCTACAACACATATTTGGAACAAAACAAGTATTTTTAGTATCAAAGGGCTTTTCTGACAAATAAGCTTTTTCAGATAAGGGTTACGCTGGCCTGGATAAGACAATGGGAAAAGGATGAGATAAAATGTAGGGAAATTGTAATTCATGTGATCCCAAAATATATAAAACCTTTTCAACCTCATCAATAATTAGATAAATATAAATTAAAACAATGCTATATTTTCAGTTTGGTAATATCCTATCAGTGAAGATATGAGAGGGTGGCACTTGTGCTTTATGTGGGGATGTGAATCAGGCTTAAATTTTTGGGGGATACTTTTACCAAATTTAAATCTGGCAGATGTACAAGTCTTTGACCCACTATTTCCAATTCCTGGAATTTAGTATTAGGATTGCTTCCATAGGTGTGTAAAGAAATAGATATCTATCTGTCTATCTATAATACATATGTATATATCAGTCACATTGGGGCTAAAAAAGGAAACAGACTAAATGTCCACTGACTGAATAATAATTAAATAAATCTTTGCACAATTGGAAAATAAGTAACATAAAAAATTCCACAAAAAGTGTGGTATGTGTGTGTTGATATTGCTATTGATATAGAACTGATATGAAATTGATGTGGAAATGAAAATAGAATATATAAAGTATATTTCAAGTATGTTATATATTAAGTATTTTAACTATATTAAGTATCTTGACTATATAAAATTATATTAAACCATGTTAAATTAATAAAATTCTTAAAATAGAATTATGTTAAACATATAAAATACATTAAACTTAAAAATTTGTTTTCAAAATTTCAGATATAGTGCCTTCTCACCTCTATGTTTACATACATAGGCAAAGATAATTGGTGTTTGGAGGAGATGAATTTTCAATCTTCATTTTTTCAAATTAAAAAAAATTGTTAACATACAACTCTATAGAAATATAACATATAACCATGATTATGTTACTTTAAACATTTAAAAGAGTTAAATAAAATTTTGGAAGTGAATAAAAATAATTCAGCTTGAGTTTAACATTTAGGTTTGAGTGCAGAACAATCCTCACCTCCCAAAAAATACACATCTGTGCATCTCTCTCCTAAAGTGTGAATGTTATTGGGGTTGGCTGCCTGCGGATTTTACAGAGCCCGGGATTCCTTCGTTGTGACACGCGGGACCACACTGACCGAGAGCTCTCCAGCTGCCCGGCCTTCTGCCCCCCAGTCATGTACCGTACGATCACACCCAGCACTCCAGCATACCCTCACGCCCCCAGGAGTTTGGTAGGAGATAAATTATTTTGCCTCTTTCACAGATTGACATTTAGGTAGAGAAAACAAATACTTTTCAAGATCAAAGCAGGAAAATGATTTGTAGCACTGAGACCAAATCGCAATCTGGTTAATAAAATCTAGCACAGTTTCTACTAGATATTTGCCTGATCCCTCTAAATTACACTTCACTTTGATTCTGTGGGCTCAGACGGAACCTGTAAATGGAGCATTACCACCAGTATTTTTGTACCAACTATTCGTTAAAAAAAAACAAACAAAAACAAATTAGCTCAATTTTCTTGTTTTTTCAAGTTAGCAGTGTGAATTAGTATGGAAGAACCCAAATATAATAATACAGTGTTTTCTACCTTTAAATATTTTATGGTTCTTTTTTTTTTTAAGATTTTATTTATTTATTTGACAGAAAGAACACAAGCAAGTGGAGCAGCAGGCAGAGGGGCTGAGCAGGGAGCCTGATGTGGGACTTTATGGGGGGAAGGGGGTCCCTGGGATCGTGACCTGAGCTGCAGGCAGATGCTTAGGGACTGAGCCCCCCAGGCGCCCCTGCAGTTCTTTACATGAGCATAAAGCTAATGAATCTAAATAACTACAGAAGAAAATGCAGGGTTTGAGTCCTTTGTCTTTTTCTATTTGCCCTGTCTTCTAAGTGAAAAGAAAATATAAATGCCCATTATTTCACTGAACAAGTGACTTATTTGCCCTGAGAGTTAGGTTCTGAAGGCGATGAGAAGGGAAGATGGAATTACAGACTGGAAAACCTGAAGGAGGGGAAATGTTTGGATCTGTTGAAAAAAAGCGGTTTTTCTTAGGCCATTTCTGCTTTCTGGTAAAACTGAAATGTGGCCACATTTACTCATGTGATTCTCTCTGGATAACCGTGGAGAATCTTAAGGGATTCTGGATGATGAGGGCCATGAGCAATATTTAAAACTAGAGCCGGTGGGAGAGCAATTTTCAACTTCTGCAGTTTTTATAAAAGTCGGAAGGAAGAACAGGACCCTGGAGAGCTCATTACAGAGCTTCTTGGACTAGGACTGCTGACGACGGTGATCTCATCTTCTCCACGTCCTCAGGGATTGGCTCTTGGAGGGTAGAACTGATTGCTATTAAAAAGCTATTAAAAAGTTTCCAATGAGTTTCATTATAACTCACAGAATGGAGCAATCTCTAGGGTTATCTGCCTTAAAGGAGAAACAGTCAATTAAGCAGTGATTTTGCAGCGGGAGAGCTAACTTAAGTCAGCCCCGTCGCCTTTGGGCTCCCTTAGCTCTACAGTTGCTGCTCAGAGCTACCCAGCAGCCTGGGGATTTGTTCAATAATGTATTTCACACTTGAACTTTCAAACAAAACACCAAATCTCAACTTTCCCAATATAAATGGAATAATCATCCTGTCACTTCTGGATGGCATTTTGTTGAGCAGGGATTTACTGGGAGTGTCTAAGAAGGCTGTTCTCTATCAGTGACTTTTTGTTGTTCTGCACTTATTCTTGAGCAATAACTCCCATGAAAACTTATGATGCAGGATTACTCTGGGAATGCAATAAACTTATTTAGCAAACATTTGTAGTCATTGTGAAAGACGCATGGTATACAAATAAATTTTATGCATCTGCCCTTAAGGATATCCCAATCCAGAGGAAGGTAAGAATGAGGAAGTTATAACATTGTATCAAAATTACAGTTCTGGGGACGCCTTGGTGGCTCAGTCAGTTAGATGTCTGCCTTCAGCTCAGGTCATGATCTCAGGGCCCTGGGATCGAGCCCTGCGTCGGGCTCTCTGCTCAGCAGGGAGCCTGCTTCCCCCTCTCTGCCTGCCTCTCTGCCTACTTGTGATCTCTCTCTGTCAAATAAATAAAATCTTTTTTTAAAAAATGGGGCACCCGATAATAAAATAAATAATAAAAAATTAAATTTTAAAAATTTGAAAATTGAAATAGATAAATTAAAAAGGGGCACCTGGGTGGTTTAATTAGCTGGGCGCCTGACTCTTGTTTTTAGCTCAGGTCTTGATCTCAGGGTCGTGGGTACAAACCCCACATTGGCACTCCATGCTACGCTGAAAGCCTACCTAAAAAAAATAAATAAATAACTTAAAAAAATCTCACTTAAAGATAAATAAAATAAACAATCTTTTTTAAAAAGTATGCCATGAGTAAACATGTTTTAGAACAAGCATTCCCACTGGCGTGGGAATGAATTTGATGGGGACAAGGTTAGAGGCCAAGGGAGAGATTAAGAAACTGTTGTAGTTCCATAGGTAAGAAAAAAAAATTCAAGAAATATCGAGATATTGAAGAGGAAACACTGACAAGATTATTGCATGTAAATAATGAGAAAACGGACTGACTCGTGACTGCTGCTTGACATTCTGGTTTGGCCAACAGAACCCTCCCTGTAATCTCCGTTTCAAGCATCTCTCTCGCAAGCAACACCTCTGATTTTTCTAGCTGACTTCATCTTGAAATCAGATTCTAATTATCCTTCACCTGCCCCAATCCATTGGTCTACCTTATTTTTTTTCTTCCTTCCTATCCTCTTTCTTCCTTAGCCAAAATTTGCAATATCAAAACTTTGGCTATGTTCACCTCTCTGTCAACCTCCCACCTCTCTGGATGCAGCGCAGTAGGACTGGATGAAACTCTAGTTTGTTTCAAATCCAGAACCACACTCCTCAAGTAAACCCTCAGTGCCGCTGGGCAGCGGTGCCCTACGTCCTCAGTCCTGTACTTCCCACGGGCACGTCTCCTAGTTCCTCAAGCCACTGGCACCTCCTCGCTCACTCTCACTGTCAGATTATGGACTTTGCACCTAGTTCTTCTGAGAACACCAAGGCAATCAGAAGAGAACTTTACAGATTCCTCTTTAGTGACTGCCTCTCCCACCAGCTGACATCACGCCCCAAAGTACCCTCTGTCATCCTCCCTTTTACCACAAATGACCACTCATTGTCGGAGCAAACCCAGCCCCTCCAGGAGCTCATCGTGTCTCATCTTCTCAGGGGTAGAGCTCCAGGTGTTTGCCCATCCTTCGAGATTGTCAAGTTCTCACTTTGGCTATCTCATCCCCAGGAGGAAACAAATGTACCATTAATTCTAACACCTTTAAAAAAAAAAAAAAAACTTTGTTCACCCCCATTTCCCCACCAGGTACATTTTTATATAATTTAATCCTCTTCCCAGAAAAATTCCTCGAAGAAACTCTTTCTCTCCCGTTCTTTTTTAAACCTACTTTCCCCTGGCATTTGAGCCTACCATTTATACAGAAACAGCTTTATGTCAATGCCCCAAATTGCCTCCAGTTTTCCAAATACAATGGTGAATCTTAATCCTTATTTGACCCAGTGTCCTCTCTCTCCTCCCTATTACACTTTCTTTGGGTGACTATTTCTATCAATGAGTAGCAGGTGCATGTTGTAGTGGGTGGAGTAGGGAGGATGCTGTCTTTCAGATTATAGGTCTCTAGGTCACAAGGATCTAGGAGACACAGATGCACACACCGTGGAGTTCCTAGACTTTGGGTGGATGTCAGGAATGACATGGATTTTGAAGATGTCTCTTTCTTGGAGGGGCTGAGCATATTTTTGCATGTGTGCAGGAAGGAAAAAGAAACAATAGTGTTTGGTGATGACAAGAGTGAATGATAGTCATTGTACATGTCATTTATCCACTGTTGCCATTTCTTATACCTTCTGTATCCATACGCTAGGATTGTATATCCCCCGATCCCTTAAATTAAGATATGACCATGTGACTTGGTCAGAGAAATGTAAGCAGAAGTATCACTTGTCCCTTCTAGGAAGATGCTCTAAAACCCCGGGGAACATGTCCCTGCTGCTGGGCTGATCATGAAAACACAACTGAGCATGAAATCTCTGCTCTGTTTTGTCCCAGAGTGACTTTGATGAACAGCTCCCAGAAGGGCCTTAAGAGAAGTAAACTTTTGTTGTGTTGCATTGCTGTGACTTGGATTTGTTCATCATCTCAGCACAGCATGGATGACCTTGACTGGAAGACCCTCCCGGCTTCCACTCCAGCCATCTGCACCATCTGCACCTGTCTTGTTCCTCAAAGAGGTGTTCACTCATGCTTTTGACTCTCAGCCATCGCTCCGCCTCTGCCCTCTGACTAGCATTCTCCCCTCAGATGTTCTCATGGCTAGCGCACACACTGCTGCTTCAAGACCTTTGCTCAAATCTCACCTTCTACATGAGGTTTACCCTGAACATGCCATTTCCTGTTGAGACTCCCCATCAGAATTCCCAAACACTCCAAATCCTTTTGTATAAATGATCACCTTCTTGTATATTTTTTAAGTTATTGGGTATAATTTTTTTATGTAGTCTTTGATAGAATGCAAGTCCTGCAAAAGCAGAGATTTTTGTCTATTTTGTTTACTCATGTATTTCAAATTCTGTAACAGTCTATGGGTTTGGTAGCTACCCAATAAATATTTGCTAAATAAATTAAAAAAACAAATATAAGTATGTGTGCGAGTAAAGTCATAAATAGGATTTTAGTGTAAGCTATGTAGAATCTAATATTCTGATGTTCATCAAAAGTAGGAAAAAGTAGGAATATTTTTAAAAAGAGAACACCAAGCTCATGGAAACAGAATAGATTGGTGGCGGGGGTTGGGGGTGGGCAGGTGAAATGAAGAAAGGGAGACAAAGGTACTAACTTCTAGTTATAAGATAGATAAGTCCTGGGGATGTCATGTGCAGCTTGGTGACTCTAGTTAATAATATTGTATTGCATATTTGGAAGTTGCTAAGAGAGTAGATCTCAAAAGATCTTCTAAGAAAGAAAGTTTGTAACTTTCTATGATGACAGATGTTAGTTAACTAGGTTTAATGTGATGATCTCTTTGCGCTGGATACAAATAATCATTATGTTGTACCCCTGAAACTAATACAATGTTACATGTCAATTAGACCTCAATAAAAGAAGAAGAAATACCTACAGGCTATATCTACAGGTGTGAAATTAAGAATAAGAGACCTGGACTGAAGATATATATGTATAGAATCTTCCTTATCGACTGATTTTTTTCTTATCATTGCCATCAAATCATTAACCTCCACCATTTACAAAGTCCCATGTCCTTGAGCTTGTATCCTTCCATCATTCTTCTAGCTGTTACATTTTTAAAAAAATTATTGAAGTAAAATGCTTATCAAATATTGTTAGGAGAAACAGATACAATAGTTGGAAAATGAACATCTGGCTTCAAAGAGCTCACAATATAGAAGGACATGGAGAATACATTTTTATCTTTTATTGATTCTAATTCACCATGAAGCATTCTAAAGTAATTTCTGCTTACAAGACAGTATCTCTTGAAGGTTGTTTGGCATGAAATAGTCAGTAGCTGATCCCTCTGGGACAAGTAGAGCACAACTCTAAGTATGTAGATTGCAGAATGAGTATTTTGGTGGGCTGGTGGAAGACTATGAAGGACGGGCCATACATCTTGGTTGGCACCAGAGAACAGATACATGAGCAACAAGGGCCACTGGGAAGAAAGCAAAAATCCAATTTAAAAATGGGCATAGGACCTGAATAGACATTTCTCCAAAGAAGACATCTAGCTGACCAACAGACACGTGAAAAGATTCTCAGCATCACTCACCATCAGGAAAATGCAAATCAAAACCACAGTGAGACATCACTTTATGCCTGTTAGAATGGCTAAAATCAAGAAGACAAGAAACAAGGAGTGTTGACAAGGATATGGAGAAAAAGGAACCCTCATGCACTATTGGTAGAAATGTAAATTGGTGCAGCCACTGTGGGAAACAGTATGGGGGTTCCTCAAGAAGTTAGAAATACCATATGATCCAAAAATTCCGCTATTGGATAATTACACACAAACAATGAAAACACTGACTCAGAAAGATGCATGTACCCTTATGGTTATTGCGGCATTATTTACAACAGGCAACACGAGGAAGCAAACTAAGTGTCTATCAATAGAGGAATAGATAAGGAAAATGTGATGTATATACACAATGGGATATTACACAGTCATAAAAAAAGATGAGATCCTGCCATTTAAGGCAATATGGATGGACCTTGAGGGTATTATGCTAGCTGAAATAAATCAGACTGAGAAAAGACAAATACTATATGATTCCATTCATAAACGGAGTGTTGAGAACGAATAGACAGATAAAAGGTAGACTCAGAGCTATAAATACAGAGAACAAACTGGTGGTTACCAGAGGGGAGGGGTTGAGGTTTGGGCAAACGAGGAAAAGGGGAGAGGGAGATAGAGGCCTCCAATTTGGAGGGAGTATGTCACAGGAATAAAAACTTAAAAGTGGTGGTTTTTCAGAGTTTCAGTAAACCTCCTTTAATTATTGTGGGGGAAAAATAGTCGTGTGTATACTTGTGATTCCAGAGTGAGGATTTCTGGCTTTTACCACATTCCCAGGCCTAAGTTCAGCAAATGACACAAATATTGATGTAAAGTTGGAAGATGTTGCAGTCACACAGTTTCTGGTCAACGGGAAGCCTCATTCCAGGTACTTGTTCAACGAGTGTGTTTAGGCACCAGAACCTCTCGTGGCTTTCTGTCGACGACATTTTATATGAGGGAGACCATCACAGTAGTTTCCGTGTTGGAATGATGAAAACAGGGCAACTTGAAGAGAACTAAGTTAGCAACTCGAGTAAATATTACGTGCTTACAAAGCTGATCATTTGCATATCTCTTATTCCTTGACTAAGAAGACTCTTGCAACTAACCTTTTAAAGGCCTCCTTTACCTCTTTGTTCCTAAGTGTGTATATAAGGGGGTTCAGCATGGGCGCGATGATCCCATAGAAGAGAGACACCATCTTCCCCCGGTCCTTGGAGTTGGGGGAAGGCGGTTGCAGGTACATGGAGATGGCGGTGCCATAAAACAGCGACACCACAATCAGGTGGGAGCCACACGTGCCAAACGCCTTTCTCCGGCCCTCGGCCGACTGGATTCTCAGCACTGCTTGGGCAATGAGAACATAGGACGCTAGGATAAGCGTCAGGGGTATCAGATGGAACAGCACACTTACGAAGAACAGTTCAGCCTCGTTGGCTGTTGTGTCTACACAAGACAACTTGAGCAGAGCAGGGACCTCACAGAGAAAGTGATCTACCACGTGGGGGCCACAGAGCGGCAGCCGGAGAGTCAGGGTGGACAACCACACTGAGTTGCTAAAACCCGTAATCCAGGATGCGGCTGCCAGCTGGAGGCACAGCCTCTGGTGCATGATAACTGAGTAATGCAGAGGCTGACAAATCGCTACAAACCTATCAAAGGACATGACGGCCAAGAGAACACATTCAGTGGCCCCCAAGGCTAGAAACATGAAGAGCTGGGCCACACAGCCTCCATAGCTGATCACCTTCCTGGTGCTGCATAAATTTACCAGCATCTGGGGAACCGTACTTGTGGTGTAGCAAAGGTCCAGGAGTGACAGATTGGTAAGAAAAAAGTACATGGGGGTGTGGAGTTTGGGGTCCAGATGAGACACAAGAATTATTGTCACATTGCCAAAGATAGTCAAGATGTAGGAAACCAGGAAGACCACAAAGAGCGGGAGCTCCAGCCACGGGCGATCTGAGAAACCGAGGAGGATGAACTCCTGTGGGACGCTCTCATTCCCCCGGCTCATGGTCAGTGGTTTGACTCTTTGTTTGCTGAAACACAAGAATTCAGGAAATCAACGAACACATATTTACTGACATTTCAATTATTTATAATCACTTTACTACCTGTTTGAAGATATTTATAGAACGAAGATTGCTTGTGA
>CM053608.1:123490137-123525712 GCA_028646535.1 Procyon lotor | reverse complement strand
TAATTAAAGTCATTAGTTATATCCCTACTAAATAAAGTCTCTATTAAATAAATTCTCTACTAAATAAAATCTCTACCAAATAAAGTCATTAGTTATATCATCCTGAGAATGTTTCTCATTCTTCTGAAGGTCAGGCTCCCCGTCTAGAGAATGGGTGTAGTAATGCCTGTGTGGTGTGGGAGTGGGAGTGGGAAGCAAGGAAAGGGACCGTAGTGACCTTGGGCCCCTGAGATGTTCAGAGAGGAAGCTGCCCGGTATCGCGTGACCTCCCAGTGTCCTAGGTCCACCAGTGGAAAACGACCCCGGGAGTTGACAGTGTACTTTCCAGTCCCTCCACGGCTCTAAACCCGCCCACCTCAACAGCAGGGGCAATAGTGATTCTGAAGTGAGGTCTGTGATGTTCCCGGACGTGCCCAGCACAGCAGCAAGGACCGAGGTCCCAGTGAGTCTGCGGCTCTGACCTTCAGCCTGTTGAGGGTCCTCGGTGCGCCAAGGCCACGGGTTGAGGACGTGTCCGTCCCAGAGTCCGCTACCTCACTAACGCTTCCCTCTATTATTGTATTGTAGAAGTATTTTATGGGTTTGGAAATGAGAATTTAATGATAGGAACATAATGTTTGAATTATTAACGTATGCTTTAATATCGCTCACGTCTATAGCTCTCGGTACAGAGCGTAGGAAAGTCTTTTGGAGTCACTCCGAAAATTTCAGCCGTCAATAAATGAGGTATGAGATAGAGATATAAATTCAGATAAAGATACAAATATTCAAAAATGCTCAAATACCAAGGGGAAAAGACAAGTATCAGAACATGCATTTAGCATGCTTCATGTGTTTACTTACATATGACAATGTAATATTATATCTTAGTAACCACATATGTATAAAATATTCCTGAAAGTATGCAAAAGTGTTAAAAATTGTTACCACTGGCCAATGAGAATAGAGAGTAAATCGGACTTTAATATTAATATTCACCTTTACTCCTGCTCATTCTAACTTTTAGTAAATAAGTATATTAATAACCTTTTATTAATTTTAATTCATTAATATTAATAATTTTTATTAACAAAATTATTGTGTATCATATAATAACTTTAAATGTCTCACTTATACTCTGAGTTTAACTAAAAGGACTAACATTGCGTTAGACTTTAATAGCATAAAAAAAATCTTAAATAAATGTAATCTTTTATCTATTAAGGATCCTTAAAACTGAGTCTAAATTCAGGCTCCTTATGAAGATTTCCTAAAGGCTGGAGTATGGGGACAGTGGGCAACTTACTGGCAAAAAAAAAAAAAAAAAGGAAAAAAAGTTGCCTCTGATTATAGGAATTTTGGAAAGCACGGCAAATGGAATCTGTAGAGAGTTCACAACTTGACAATTTCGTTGAGTTACTCAAGTGTTGAGAAAATGGCCTCAGGTCCATATAATTAAGGAGAGCTTATGCCCTTGCAAACTGAGGGCTGTTGCTGAGGCTTCTGTCCCAGCAAGATTGCTAAGGGAGCTCTCGCGTTCTCCGGACTGCTCTTGTTTGGATGATCAGTTAGAGGGTGTCCCTAACTGTGAGACTGAAACCTGAGTGTCTGTCCCTTCTTCGGGGGGGGGGGGTCCTCACTGAGAGCACTGTGTGGGTTTCTTCCTCCCATCCTGACCCATGGTCTTTCCTGACCATCTCGAATTTCTCTCCCAGGACTCGGCCAAAAACTGCCTCTCCCAGAAGCCATGGGGAGTTCAATGGACCTCTCATCCTTTCACTCTGAGTTTCAGTAATTACAAAAGTAATAAAGGGCTTCTGTTGTTATTGAAAGAGAGTGCCCTGATGGGCCTGGCCTGTCACAGACACCATCCTGAGTGTCTGTCCCCCCAGGAAGTTCCCAACTATCTAGATGTTAATGCCTTACTGGGGGGTAAACACCCTTGACAATGGCAAGGCCTCCGGAATCCTGTGAGTCGTCTTTAGCATATGCAAGTTCTTTTCGGAAACCTCCCTTTTCCTTACCTCCCCCCACCCCCTAGTATATACTGAGCCCCCTCACAACCCCGGGGCCCCAGGACTCTCTGCCCACAGGTCCTGTCCCTGTGCTGGAATAAACCACCACTTTGCACCAAAGAATTCTCAAGAATTCTTTCCTGGGCGTCGGCTCCAGACTCTACCCCACTGACCCTCACCTACATCCCCAAACTTCATCAACAAGAGTTGTCATTCTGATCCTGCCGCAGTCTCTGCCCAAGTGGGCAGGCTACTCAGTGGTTTTGGAAAGCAACTGAATTTGAAACATGGGCATTCTCCGTTTTCCATGTAACATAGAAATTGTTGGGGTCTAAGTTTCTGCCAGTCATCATGCCTCTGCGAGCATACAAAAAGCTTTTAAGTCCCGTCTTGCTACGGTAGTGTGAAGTTAAATAGTAAGAGTAATTTATTCAGGGGCGCCTGGGTGGCTCAGTTGTTAAGTGTCTGCCTTCAGCTCAGGTCAGGATCCCAGGGTCCTGGGGTCGAGCCTCGGATCAGGCTCCTTGCTCGGCAGGAAGCCTGCTTCTCCCGCTACCATTCCCTCTGCTTGTGTTCCCTCTCTCTCTGTGTTTCTCTCTGTCAAATAAATAAAATCTTAAAAAAAAAAAAAGAGTAATTTATTCACACAACATTGCAATTGGCTTAGAATAGAGTCAGTCTTTCATGTAATGGGAGAAACACAAATTAGAAGCTCAGAGGAGTTCTTTCCCCGCCTACAGAGCAGACTGGGGATTAGAACCAAGGACTGCTCTGCTCCAAAGTTTTAGTTTTTCATAGAGGTAACAAACATATGCAAAGTAACACTATCAGCAAATAAATCGAATGAAGAAGTGGAGGTTTAGTCAGATTTTTACGATACAAAGCCCATAAGATGAGTTCTCAGAACACCCACATTTCAGCATGTTTTCTAGAATAATTTTCCAGAAAAGTGTCCTTCATACCTCTGTGTGAAGCATTAGAGATAGGATGACATCTGTGAGCACTTGTCCAAAAAGCTTTGAATTCAAATAAAACCAAACAGGAGCTCTTCATAAGCTCTTCAGTTGTAAAGTAGATATGACGAAGTTCGTCCAACTCCTTGTTCCCCTTTTCCAGTGCAAATTATGAGAGCTCCACTCAGGAGTAACTCAGAAAATATAAGAATGGGGGGAAATATTGCACACAACCAGAAAGTGTTTTTCTGGCATCCGGATGCAAAGTATTAAGGCATTAACTGCTATTCTTAGAATTCTAACCAGATTTGCAACGTAAATGACGGGGATTTTCTTTATTAAATTGTGTGCTCTGATTTATAAGGGAAGACAAGCCTATTCTGTGTTATATGGTAATTGACCCCGAGGGCTAATGGGAGAGAGGGAGATCTCCGGGAAGCCAGTTCCCTTTTTAGCTTGGATTTGCTCCACCATTACCCTTTCTCTGGAGACTTGTCTTTTCCAAGATGAAAGGGAATGACAATAGGGATGAAGATAGCTTATCAGATAAGACTTGAGCATTGTGCCATCAAACTGGCAATTTCCTCTTGTAAGCTACTAAATGAGTTCTGTGAAGCCACATGGAAAAGAAAACTCCATCTGCTTTGAAATTCTGAGTTCAACTTCTATACAACAAAACTGACTTCCATTTAATCTACTACAGAAATTCTTTTACTGCCCTGATTTACATAAGGCAATTTTATCATATTCCCAAATATTTCTATCTTTTCTATCAGAGATTTTTTTCACTGGGTGTTGTACCAAAGTGATGAATCATTAAATTCTACACCTGAAACTACTATTTTTTTCACCTTCAACTAGTATTACACTGTATGTTAATTAACTGGAATTTAAATAAAAACTTGAAACTAAAAAAGAGAAGATTTTTACATTTCTAGGCTTAATGAAAAAGCCCTCCCTCTGATTAATATGGTTTTGTAGATTTGTTTTTGCAAGATTTAAGAAATGATTTATGTTACTCTCTAGTCCCTTCTATCCAGGATTTATTTTTATATGTTCAACTAAGTAGCTGCATATCAATTTTTCAGATGGGTAGACACGGTATTTTTTTTAAATGATAGTTTTTTTTGTTTTTAAAGATTTTAATTTATTTATTTATTTGACAGAGAGAGATCACAAGTAGGCAGAGAGCAGGCAGGGAGGGGGGGAAGCGGGCTCCCGGCTGAGCAGAGAGCCTGATGCGGTGCTTGATCCCAGGACCCTGAGATCATGACCTAAGCCCAAGGCAGAAGCTTTAACCCACTGAGCCACCCAGGTGCCGCATAGACACATTAAGTATTAAAATATAATTATGAGTAGACACATTATGAAAACTTATTTATAATCATGAAAAGTTTATGCTTACAATATAAAAAAATTTTTTACAAAGCCCAAGAAAACATACAGATAACACAATAGAAAAAAATACCAAATAATTTGAATATACAACACAGAATAGCAAATCTACATGATAAGATTTTAAATTCCCAACCAATCAGAGATATATGTTGAAGTAATAAGTCACTTATTGGATTGAAAAAAAAAAAAGTGTAACCAGCAGGACCTCCTATTCCTAATCTCTCTGAAGGGAAAAAGCTAATGTCACAAATTATAGGTAGGTATATAGGTAGGTTTATATAGGTATAAAGTATCAGTAGATTTTTAGAAATAAATAGGACAGTTAATCTGGAAAATACACATATATTTATATACCTAGCAATATTATTCATGGAGATCTACCCGATGAAATAAAATTATCAGCATATAAAGTCATAGGAACAAGAACTTTTATTGTTGCAATGTTTGTATTTGCCAAAGATGGAGAAAAAATTTAGCCCCTTGGTGGAGAATAGACCAATAACTAATCTGCACCGGAAATATTTGCCCAAGATATTGCCGAGTGAGATGTAGATGTAAGAATAACAAAGCTAACATGCCCTTCACTATATAAAACTGTAACTAAAATGCTCTAAATATAACTTTATGTATCGTACCCCTACGTGGGATTACATGGGAATGAGAATTCCTTCTTACTGTGGAAGAAGGAAAGGGCATCAAGTAAAACAGAAAAGGAAAAAAATTAAGATTTAATCCACCAAAAATAATGCGTAATATTTTAAACTCCTCAAACTAACAGCAGTTTAATTTACCTCTGAAAGTAAGATTGGGCATCGGGGTGGGATCCTTTGGGGAAAAATAACACTCATTTAATGTAGGATTTCCTTTTTTGTTTTTACAAGTTTTTTTTTTTTTAAGATTTTATTTATTTATTTGACAGAGAGAGATCACAAGTAGGCAGAGAGGCAGGCAGAGGGAGAGGGGGAAGCAGGCTCCCTGCTGAGCAGAGAGCCCGATGTGGGGCTCGATCCCAGGACCCTGAGATCATGACCTGAGCTGAAGGCAGAGGCTCCAACCCACTGAGCCACCCAGGTGCCCCCCGCCTTTTTTTTTTTACAAGTTCTTATAATAGTTAAGAGAATCATAATTTTTTTTTAATTTTTTTTTAAGATTGTATTTATTTATTTATTTTAGAGAGAGTGTGGGGACGGGGGCCCAGAGGGAGAGCGAGAGAATCTCCGACAGACTCTTGCTGAGCTGGGAGTGGGGCTCAGTCTCACAACCCTGAGATCACCACCCGAGTCTTTAGTTTACACAATACAACAAGGGAAACAAACTAAAGAATTTCAGTAGTCCTTAAAGTGGAAACTTCAGAGAGAATGCCTGGTTACCAAGGGTCTGGAAATAGAGAACCCGCAGTTTGCCACTAATAGGGGCCGTGTCAGGTGGGCCCTCCCCGTCCTCAGGAAGTCCTCTCCTTAGCTCTGCTCTGATCTTCAGTTTGTGGGTGTGGAAACCGGCTCAGGGGAGTTAAACAGACTTCCCGAAGGTCACGGAATCTGTTAGGAAACAAGAGATAAACCATGAAATATACACTCTGGTTCATTTGAATTTAATTTCTCTTCTTGGCTCATGCCAATCTCCCTCTCCACCTTTTCTTACCTTTATTTCCCAGAGGGCTGCTTAGGGACATAGTTCTTTCTCTCTCTCTCTCTCTTTTTGTCCCTAAGGAAAGACCTGCTGGAATGCTGTAATTAGCGTATTAATTTCTGACCATCCAATGGATTGCTCAGTATGGGAATAGAGCAGACAGGGGCGCGGATGTTCTAGAAGCAGCAGGCGTGGGCTGGATCCCTCAGTGCGAGATCCCAGGAAGAACCCGGGATTGGGAGGAACCAAGCCTTGAGAATGGCAAATCTGTAATAGTGCATCAGGGAGCACCAAGTATTAAGCACCCCAGAGTCTAAGTAAGCATCTCAAGGCCTCTGGGTTAGAGGCAATCTCAGACTTGGAGATAATAAACTCAAAGCTCGTTGCCAGATGGATATGGAATCCGAAGGACAGCATCTGAGAAACACAGGGAGGGTCCCGGCTTACTGCTAGTGTGTGTGGCTCTGTGTTTGGGTTAATGGTGGCTAAGAACGTGCACATGGATGGCAGGGACTAGTTAAAAGTACAAAACAAAGTAGGATATCCAAACCTCTTTCTTAGTTTATAGTGTGTGGGGTTTTTTTTTTTGGTTTTTTTGTGGGTTTTTTTTTTTTTTTTTTAAGGGAGAAGCAGGCTCTCCGCTGAGCAGGGATCCAGATGTAGGATTCGATCCCAGAAGTCTGGGATCATGACCTGAGTCCAAGGTGGACACTTAACCGACTGAAACACCCAAGCATCCCTATGATTTCTTTTTTTAAGATGCAAAGGTCTTGGGAGAGCCTTAGGTTCAGCACGTAAAAGGCTCAGATTAAATTTGGAACATCCTTGCATCAGATGTGTTCCCATGAACTAAGGTTATGACTCAGGCAAAACTTAGTTACTCCTCGGAGTTGTTGTTGGTGTGGCTCTGGAAGGGTTGAGGCATGTAATCCTGGCATCCTATCCCAGGATGGAAGTCTGTAGGGCTAAGGGCAGGCTCTAGCGAAGCCTCCAAAAAGTAGGGATTCGAGAATAGAGGCTAGATACTAATGCAGAGAAGATTTTGGAAGTTGTGTGAGATTGAGAACCTTACAGAGTTTAATGGACTTAGAAATAGTATTCTGTTCCAAAAGGTGGAAGCAGGAATGGTCTTTCTTTAGTATATTTAATACGTTACAACAATACAACAAATAGTTATGCTTACTGTTGCCAGGAACTGTTCGAGAGGCTTTCGAGTATTAGCTCATTTAAAATGAAAGTAGTCCTCTGAGCATGGCGATACCATTATCCACGTTTTACCAGGGAAGAAACCACGATACAGAGAGATTAAGTCCAAGGTGGAGATGAGATTCCATTCATTGAAGAAGTCCACGGTCTTAAACGCCTGGCCCTTCTCTCTGCGGAATCCACATCACCTCAAAAATGACTTTATCTTTGACGTACGTATATCAGATTTGCGCATGTTTGAGACTGTGTCTTTGCCTTGTTCCAAATGGGGACTGTCCGAGTGTCCTGTAGGCTATAGGTGCCTACAGTACCACAGCCAAGGGCCAGGGGAAAACCCTACAGGACCTAGCACAAGCCTCCCAGGACACCAGAAATTAGCAGTCCTGACTGCTTTTTACGGGAGATGGGCTACTATGCTGATGGGTGAGGAGTTAACTAGAGGGCGCTTTTGGAAGCCTATGTCCTGTGGAGAGGGGTTCTGTAAATCTCTCTCCTAGGAACTGCATACCCCTGATTCTGGAGGCCAGCATAAAGCCCCCACGTTCTCTTGAGCCTTGAATCTTCAGTCCACTCCTGCAGAAGCCTACAGCTGAATGAGAGGGGACTTGGGATGTGTTTTGAGGGTTAGTTCCAGCATATCTGGGATTGGCTTGAACTCTTTTACTGCAAACAGAAATACACTGCATGGCGCTGACCCCGACCAGGCAGGAGGTGTGACGATTAACAATGTTGCATTGTAGCAATTGGTATGTGGCGTTTCAGGAAGGGTGGGCCCAGCTTGTCAGCATGATTTATGGACAAGAATGAGACCGATGGGTTTGCGCCTAGTCTCAGTAAAGCCCCAGAAGGACTCTGTCGTGGATTAGTAGCGAGAGAATGCCTGTATGACCCGCAGGAGGAAAGCCCACCCAAGACTCCCTCTGGTTCCACGCACATGTCAGGGGCTTTTGGTCTGAAATAGAAAACACCTCCATATGGTTTTTACAGAGACAGGAAAATCGGTGTTGATGCCTGCTATGTATTTTCACATGTTCCGTATTATTCAATATATAGGAGAAAAACGATAGCAAGAGCGAGTTGGGAAAAGCAGGAAAGAATGTCCCAGCAAAATGACCAACAAACGCTAAGACAAACAGGCAGTGAGCTGTTTTATCAAAGAGAGAAAGATTAAATTGCACAAAGTCCTCTGATAGATTTCTTTCAGGTATTTAAGTGGTACTTAGTTTATTCTATTGGTTTAAACTACTTTCGGCATTCGCAGTAAGGTTGCAATGCCTTCTTCCCATTGCGGACTGAAAAGAACAGCAGTCAGAAGAGGATTTGCACAAGCCCCTGCTCAAAGCTACTCGGCCCTCAGCCCTGGCTCTTTGCCTTCCCTCTTACTGCCATGAACTCTGGCTCCCATTTCAAGCTAAACTGTCTCTTCATGAACGTGATCCGGTTCCTTTCCACCTACTCACGCTCATCACTGCCGCAATTTTCTCTTCCCTGAATTTTCATTTTACTGCTGGATCATTCCCTTCCCTGGTTTCTAAACTTGTCATAATTCCTCTCCTTTCAAAAATGATTGTGGTAGTCCTAATACATCTTTCGTACCTACTGCTAACACCCATGTCTCAGTTTCTCTCCATCATTAGACCTCTCGGAGGATTTGACTGGGCTCACTGCCCGCATTTCACATTTTCACCTTTGTCTCTTGTGTGCCCTCCAACCAGGATCCACCCCCCACCCGCCACCATGGCTCCACTGAAATAGCTCTTTGCAGGTCTGTCCGGGAGACCCGCATCACCAAATCTGTTGATCGATTTTCATTCCTGATCTTGTTGCAGAAAAAATAAAAATCAGACCTGCGAGAGACCAAGTGACACTCAGAGAAGTAGAACTCGGATTTATTTTATGCAGGTGGACCCAGATGAGCTTGTGCTCCAAGTTCTGGAGCCCGAGCAAGGGGCTTAGAGGGCTTCTGCAGGGGACTGCAGGCAGTGGGGTTCCAAGGGCCATGCCCACTGCTGGTAGGTGGGTTTAAACTGAGGCCGCGGGGCTGCTCTAGGCGGAAACAGTAGCGCCGCGGGCCTGTGGCGGGAAGCACGGTGACAGAAGCAGAAATGGCTGGTTACCTCTTGCTCTGGTTATCTCTAGCTTCTTGTTAGTAACTTTCCACCTTCTGGGGCTTCCTGGCCTGGGCCTGCTCTGGGTAACTTTCCTCTTCAATCTCAGGTGGCCATTTCCAGCCTGTTGGATGGTTGACCAGTCATCCCTCTGGAAAGACTTCCTGTTCGTACCTTCCAGGGTCACGCGTGCGCTTGAGATCCCTCCCCCTCACTGCTCATCCCTTTCTCTGCTTCCTCCTCACCTTCCTGACCCAAATGGTGTGCCTGCTGCTTGCTCTGCCAGACGCCCTCTTCCCCAGGGAACTGCATAGCTGCTTCCCATGCCACCGTGCCTTTGCTTAAACGGAGTTTCCAAGCTCTTCCTTGATGCTCCCCACTTAAAACTGCAGCCCTGGCCTGTTTCTCGGCTTCTGTCCCTGTTATGCCTGTCTTCCCAACATTCCCGTCGTAATGAGGTTTTCAACATTTGTCCATGACAAGCTCAATGCGGTGAGAATTTGTTGTGCGCTTTGTTCCCGTGCCCAGACCATTGCGACACAATATATATTTGCTGAAGAGGTGAATGAGAAGGAAAAATGTGAACACAGACAAAATATAAAAGAGGTTAAGGTTGTCTTCAGGGTCCCTGTCCACTCATCGAGACAAGATGGAAAATGATCTGATAATCTGATTGATAAGCATTTATTATTATTATTGAGCTATCTTCGCATAACCCTTAATTTAAGATCACAGGGGGTTTAAACACAAACATACACATATAGGCATACAAGTAATATTTGTTTCTTTGGAGAAAAATTAAGCTCCGTGGCTAAGAGAATTAGTTGGAAATTCCATAGTGTGCTTCCAAAATTGCCATTTCTATAGAGACCTATACTCTCTCTTGATCTCCTGCCCCTGCTTCAAGATGTTATTGATTCTAAAATAATGCATAGCTAAACAGCATAGAAATTATATAAAAAATATTATAATCACTTTTCACAGGTGATTGATTCAAAAAGGATTTTAATTTACTTATAAGTGCATAGCATATATTTGTACCAGGAGGACACATATATAAGTTGTTTTTTGGCATAAGAAATGGAAAATGCCAGGTCATGGGTCTCCAAATTCTATACTTCCGCTGCATTAATAGTGGCCTTAATAAACATCATCATGGCTCCATATCACCTTTTACTTAGTTTATAAAGTAGGAAAAATCAACTATATTCTAATCATTCTACCCTCTTATGGGAATAACAGAATATTGTCTATAGTCAAAACTAAGCCCAAAACCCATTCTAACAAGCCCTAATGAGTCTAAAATAAAATCTAATCTATCTGGACAAAGTGTAAGAATTAGTGGTTACATATAAGAAAATATGCACATTGTGTCTGAAAATGATATTTTTTGAGAACGATTTATTTAGGTATTTGGTGGTTGTTGGGGTTTTTTTTGTTTGTTTGTTTTTCTTTTTCTTTTTTTGGAGACTCTAGAGTAACCTGAACTTAAAGACTTTGAAGGTCCCAGAAAAAAAAAAAAAAAAGACTTTGAGGGAGCTTAAAAAAGAAGTTAAACCCATCTTTTATCCAGTCCCCAATGGTACCACTGGCAATGCCCTCACATTTAAAAGTCCTTATTTACTGTGCTCGCTTCAGCAGCACATAGGCTAAAAGTCTTTATTTACCTGCAGAAATTTTAACATAACATATATTTTCTCAGGTTTTGAGATGGGATTTATTCAGTTGGTAGTATTTCAGGTCTGAAGATACCTGCCTACCTTTAGGGTTCATTCAGCTAATACAGACTGTTCCAGTTAACTTCCATTATGACTGGCGAGGGACTGCAGTCAAGGGTACAAATGTAAAGAAGTCAACATCCAAAGGACACCCAATCGTAAAGATTCCAACAGTTCCCCAGAATTCGTGTCATTCCTCTCCGTCTCTGTTCAAGATTATCCTGGTGACAGAGGGGGAAGTGGAGGTTCATAAACTTCAAACATTTTAAGCAAGAAGATCTTTGTCAGGGTCATAGAGACTGAAAGTCGGATGGTGTGTCTAGAGGTGGGGGGGGAGAAGGAGGAGTTATTGCTAATGGATACAGAGTTTCAGTTTGGGAAGATGAGAAAGTTCTGAGGGTAAATGGTGGTGTTGGTTGTATGACAATGCGAACATACTTAATGCCACAGACGGTAACCCATAAGAAATGTCAAAATGGTAAGTCTGATATTGTATATATTTTACTACAATTAAAAAAGAAAACAAAGAAGAAAACCTTTTAGCCTTTTTCGGGTCACAAATCAAATATTAACAAGTACTGAATAGGAGCAAGAACTTTGTCTTCTATATAAAGCAAGTACCTCATGGTCTTGCTACATAACCTTCTTCATTCACTTTTGCCTCAGAAGGTAAAACATAAATATCACTAAACTCAGTAATATCAATGATTAAAAATATGCAAGAGCCACACTATGGATCTACATTGTGGTGCTGGAGATAACTAAGAGCTAGATGATGGAATGATTTATTTTGCCTCTCATTCAGAAATTTGGCACTATAAAAGTACACGTGAACTTTCTAGAAAAAATAAATACTTTTTTTTTCACTTCTAAGCATATTGTTTTCATATATGTTAAGGACCCATTGAGTATAAATCACTGTGATAGAAGCTGTTGTGGGTACAAGAATGCCTGGTGTCTACTTTCACGGCTGGTATTTTGCAAGCATAGGTCGCTGTTTGGTCCCGAAATGGAGCTCTCTTAGTGGAGCCCTCCTAGTGATCGGTGCTTGGCTCACAGGGACCCAGGAGGAGTACAGGTGAGCACAGACTCAGGGATATCTCATTTTCTCAACCTTGCTCAACACTGAGCTCCCCATCTCATCGAGCGCCTCTTCTGTCTGCGTTGTCAGGATAGTCCTTATTTGCTACGCCTAACAATGTATACAGAAGGTGGGTCAAAAGACAATTCGCAAACTTTTGCTACCCTTCTGCACCCCCCTTCCCCAGCACCTTCCTCGCGGCTTCTTTAACATCCTTGTTTCTCAGTGTGTAGATGAGGGGGTTAACACTGGGAGTGACGATGGTGTAGAAGAGAGTGAGGAACTTGCCCTGGTCCTGGGAGTAAGTGTTCGCGGGCTGGAGGTACATGTATATGATGGTGCCGTAGAAGAGAGAGACGACGATTAGGTGGGAGCTGCACGTGTTGAAGGCTTTCTTGCGCCCAGCGGCCGACTTGATCCTCAGCACCGCTCGTGCGATGTAGCCGTAGGAGATGAGGATGAGGATGAGTGGCGCCAGGATGATGAAGATTGCCAAGGCAAATGCCAGCGCCTCAAGGCTCATGGTGTCTACGCAGGCCATGCCAATCAGCGCCGGCATCTCACAGAGGAAGTGGTCCACCCGCCTGTGCCCGCAGCGGGGTAGCATCAACGTCTGCGGTGCCATTATGAGAGAATTGCCAAAGCCACTCAACCACGCCACCGAAGCCAGCTGCCCGCAGAGTCTCGGGTGCATGATGACCATGTAGTGCAGGGGTCTGCAGACCGCGGCGTAGCGGTCATAGGCCATCACCGCCAGGAGGACGCACTCCACCCCTCCCAGAGCCAGGACAAAGTAGAGCTGGATGGCGCAACCCAGATAGCTGATGGTCTTGTCTGAGCCCCGAAGGTTGTAGAGCATCTGAGGGATGGAGCCCGTGGTGAAACACATGTCCAGGAACGAGAGGTTGGCCAGGAAGAAATACATTGGTGTGTGCAGCCGGGAATCCAGAGCCGAGAGCAAGATGATGCTCATGTTGCCAAGAAGAGTCAGCAGGTAAAAGGTGAGGACAACCACGAAGAGGGTCAGCTCCAGGTGGGGACGGTCGGAGAAGCCCACCAGGATGAAGCCTTCAAAAGAGCTTGTGTTGTCCTTCTCCATCACCTCTGAGCACATATCACCTGTTAGAAAGATGAGCATCTTTGAAGAGTGCAGGAGGGCGTCTGGGCTGCTCAGTCAGTTGAGTCCAACGGCTGGTTTTGGCTCATGTCATGATCTCAGGGTTGTGAGATGGAGCCATTTCTTGGGTTCTCCCAGGGAGTAGAGCCTGCTCAAGATTCCTTCTTTCCCTCTGCGCCTCCCTCACTCCACCCCTCAGCCCCCCACCACTGCTCACACTGGCACAGGCGCTCTCAAAAAAATAAAGAGTATAGTATATCTATATACTCCTTCATATATATATATATAGATCCTATATATATACTCCTATATACTCAGTATATCTATATACTCCTTCAAAATGAAATGACTGGTAAAATGGTAGAAGGGAAATGCCTTTGGAAATGTTGGATGCACCATCATATACATGTACCTCCATGAAATGCTCAGGATTTCAATAAGTATTAAGTCATTATTTGGTCTGAGGAGCACAGTATTTGGGGGTTTTTCAGATTCACGGCTGTGATTATTTACCTACAATTTGCATCATTCTTTTCAGTTTCACAGCTCATTATTTCAAAAGCTCATTATTTTACAAGGAAATAAATCAATCTCCCCCCCCCCCTTTTTTTAAATGGGGAAACACAGTATGTAAACCATGGATAAGGAAAGTGGCTTGTATCTCTGCATCAGAGAACCGGGTTTGCTGTTCAGCAAAACCTTATTCTTAGCATTGTCTCATCAATACGGGGAAACCTAGAGTCTTACCAGACTCAGCAGGGAACCAGTGACCAAGCAAAAGCTTAGGAAGATGACCTCATTCCTGTTTACAGCCACACCCCTGACTCTGTTCACCCTGTTCACTGGAGCCCCCAGCATATCTTCGGCTCTTCTACCCAGTCCTACCCTCAGGCTCTGTGATAAAATAATGTTTTATATCACCGTGGTGTATTTTAACTCCGCGACTAGGTAACTTCCCTGGAGTTGGCAATGCTTTCCTGTAAGGATGAGAAAGGTGCCGGAACGCGATCACCAATGGAGCTCCTATCCAATGGTCTGTGGACAGCATTTCCTCTCCTCTAACTCACACTTTATTCTCACAAAAACTCTTTCAGGAAGGCTATACCAATTATTTTATTTATGTGTCTCTTAGGAACCCATAGAAGTGAAAGATGGTATATCTCCTAGTGCTCTTTCGATTATTTGGCGGTGGTTTCATGTCTTAGGGTGAGCGTGTTCTGTAATGTAAGCTACCCGAGGCAAAGGCTCATTCTAACATTTTTGCACATGTGCCTAAGCACTAGGGAGTGATGGGGTTGTGATTCATTATTATCTATCAGGTGCATCAGGGCACGAAATAGGGTTCCACTGCTCTAAGAATGCTTTGTCATAATTAAATCATGAGTTGGCCTGTGTTCCCAACAGCTAGTGGGTTCGGCTCAGGTCATGATCTCAGGGTCCTGGGATCGAGCCCCACATAGGGCTCTCTGCTCAGCAGGAACCCTGCTTCCCCCTCTCTCTGCCTGCCTCTCTGCCTACTTGGGATCTCTCTGTCAAATAAATAAATAAAATCTTAAAAAAAAAAAAAAAAAAAGATCCTGTACACTAATACTCTGGCAGTTATCGGAAGTTGCAGGATTTCAAGGTCATCACTCTAGGGGCTGCACGGAGCATCTCCGGTGGTCAGGAATGGATACAATAACATGGAGGGGGTCCATAGTCCACTGATTAGATGACTGACAGTCAACACATAGAATCAAGCCAGCACTGGGGGCTTTTCCTTCACCTCCTGTAACATGGAAATTTTAAAAATATGTAATAGTCAAGAAAGAACATAGATGTATATATGTGATTATTCTTTTCCATGATGTGTGTGTCTGTCCTTATTTAAACCTAAAAGAACGGCTTCTAAACACACAGCCATGATCATTTTCTCCCAAGAGCTATATTCATTAATTATTTAATGGTACAATGCAACTTATCACTTGTTGCTTTCAAGTAAGTTTCCATTATGGGAAACAAGATATTTTGTATATCCTCTGTGACTTCTGGATCCTCGAACAGGTAATTTCAATTTCATACGATTTTAAAAAATGGAACCAAATAATGTCTCAATACCAACTCTTAGGCAATTTGTCTATAAAGAGTCCGAATGGGGATTTATTGCTCACATTGTTTGGAGGAATGAACGGTCGTGTCTCAGAATTGAGAGGAGTGTTGGCATGTCGTAGCTGCCGTTCTGTGACAAATGGAAGAGGAGGTAAATGCAAAGACAGAAACCCTGAAGAACATTTTAGAAATTTCTTTCACTGACTCTCCATTTGGAGTTCAAAATCTGTGTTAAGTTTTTTTTTTTTAAATATTTTATTTATTTATTTGACAGAGAGAGATCACAAGTAGGCAGAGAGAGAGGGGGAAGGAAGCAGGCTCCCCGCTGAGCAGAGAGCCCGATGTGGGGCTCGATCCCAGGACCCTGAGATCGTGACCCGAGCTGAAGGCAGAGGCTCCAACCCGCTGAGCCACCCAGGTGCCCCAAAATTTGTGTCAATATTAAACACAATTATAGAGAGCTCATTATTCTCATGCCATGAAGGACCATATTAGTATTTTTAGTCTTGAGATTTTTCCAATTCAGTACATTCCACTACCTTTTAAATTCATTTTGGGGGTAAAAACATCATTAGTGAGTTCAAAATCTCTCTCCAGCTTCCTCATAGAGTGAGTGATATTAAACCACAGTCCTTCCAATTTGATCAAGGCTGTGAAAATAAGGGACACAGACATTTATGCTGTCAATATTGGCATAATAAGTCAACTTGCATGTGATTCAGCTGTAGTCTAATGTGAAAAACCCCAGATAACCAGGGTCACACTGCTTCCTGCACAGGATCATTAACTTACCAAATTCGACTGCCGTGTCCACAGTTCCTTGTCTTTCTCGGGACTTCACTTGGAAGTCCAAGTGGGATGACCAGAGTGAAAGCGAGAAGGAGAGAAAGAGGACATTTCGGAGATCTCCAGGACAGGGAAGGAGATAAAGAGGCAAGCCCCCAGCAGCAGAGAGGAGGAAGAGAGGGTGTGGATGAGCACACAGTCCTTGTGCCCCCGAGGGCCCTCAGTATCCACGTTCCCCTCCCACATTAAAGTCAGAACCCCGGGTGTCTCTGATGCACACGCATCGCGGGAGCTCTTAAAGATTAAAGGATTCAAGTTTGTATAAGTGCTGCCGAAGTGAGCACTGAAGGATTCAAGTTTGAAAAGAAAGAACTTCTTGCAGGTTTCGGAGTTGATATAGGATTGGATGCTTCCTCTTCTGCCTCACCCTGTGGAGTTAGAGTTTCTTTTAAAAAAACTCCCTTAACTAATTATCTCTAATGAGATTTGGAAGGCATATGGTCTCAGGGGAAATACCGCTCTTCCCAACACACCCCTCCCCCCGCAACACACATACACCAGATTCACCCAAGAGACGGACTGAGGGGGGCACCAGATCTTCCTCACTGGGTCTTATCAAGTGATAATAAACACCAAGGCCCAGGGAGTGGCTAATTCACACTCAATTCAGAAAGGAACCTAGAGTCTGTGAAAAGATGTGCCAGGATCTATACGTGCCTCAGTTTACTTTTGTGATACGTGTCCCCTGCTACTCTCTTAGTGCATTCAGTGTAGAGAGGTGCTAGTCATAGCCCTTTAACATTGTGTTTATTCAAGATTAGCTCGCTGTGCCATTATAAGGTCCTTAACAATACAACTTAGCTTGAATATTTTCCATTTAAGACAGATCTATCAAGAAAGAGATAAAAAAGAGATCATTTTTGACATTTAAAGTAATACAAAAACAAAAAATAAACCAAAAATATTAGAATAACTTCATTTCAATTTGCCTAGTTAATTTTAGTGTAAAATTACTGAAATTATCTCAAGAATGTTACTATCTCTCTGACTGAAAAATGACTTCACTGGAGTCATTAGACTAAACAGGTTTTGGTTTTTAAAAAAGACAAAAAATAATAGTACACATGTGCCATTTTCAGACCCCTTTCCTATCTGTTACAGTCATAAGGTGACCAATATAGAAACAATTGCATTTCAAAAGCTCATTTTCTATATTTAGCTGTCAATGACTTCAAAGGAAGAGATTTTAATTGATCCACATGAGATACAGCGTATAGTTATGCTTTGTACATCTAAAATATCACTTAGATTTTAATAACCATTATTATTAATATCTTTGGCCGACTAACGTCAGTGACACTTCTGAACACTCAGCCAAGTAGAAACAGAGCATAACTGGTCATTACCTTGTCAAACACTATGTTTTAAATATAAACATTATTGAAGTCATATAGTGTGATCTTTCTTTAAAAGATTTTTTCATTGTTATTTATTTTAGAGAGAGAGAGAGAGAGTGAGCAGGGGGAGAGGAAGGGGCAGACTCCCCGCTGAGCAGAGAGCCCGATGTGGGACTCAATCCCAGGACCCCGGGATCATGACCTGAGCCCAAAGCAGAGGCTTAACCCACTGAGCCGAAGGTGCCCTCATATAGTGTTATCTTAATACCACTACTTATATTGTGGAGATGGACTATATGAGCTAGAAATGATAGAACTATCATCTCCGTTAATTTATAAATGAATGGCATACAATGATTTTCTTCTGTCGACAAATATGGAAATACCGAGATGAGCAATCAAACCTAATCAATACTAATTCTGTATCTGAGCGAACTTCTTGGCACAGTCAGATGGGCCATCCTCCTGCGAGTCCCTTCTTATTCCTAGATGGAATAATTAGCTTGTACTACCCTCTCAGCCAAAGATTTTCTCAAAGGAACTGGGGAGAAGTATCTAGATAATTTGATGCTGTCAAGAATTTCCTACCCGAGACAGTGAGTCCCTCTGAGAAGTGACGGAGACGAGATCCTCATAGGGTACTTAACCCCATGAAGGATGTGAAATTGTTAGCCAAAGAGGACATTTTAGAACCAACCTTTACATTTTTTTACCACCTCATTTCTACCTCTTCCTCACACCTTGCCCACCACCCTTAACTATTACAAATGCATTTAAATTTGTAACTGACGGAAATGTTATAGTTAAGCAAAGCCCTTTTCTGTGAGATAAAATAATACAACCCAAGGGTTGTAAGGGACTACAGGAGATGCTTGCCCGCATTACCGTATGATGTACCATGTAATATGACACCACAGAAAGAAGTTTATACGTCTATGTCAGTCATTTCCATCAAATACAAGTTTGTTGGTTTTGTTTTTTTTTAAGTAATCTCTACACCCAACACGGGACTCAAACTCACCACCTGAGATCAGGGGTCTCATGCTTTTCCCACTGAGCCAGCCGGGCATCCCCCATCAAACGCAATTACCTTTAAACAACCTCTTTTATCGTAACTGAATCTAATTTATCATCAGCTTCTGTGGAAGTAAACAACAGATTATTTAGAAAACTTGTATCACACGCGTTCATAAAATTTGATGTCAAGTGTCCATCACTTCTTTGAACTTCATTTCCCACGTCTGCTTTTCTTGATTTTTACTTCACTGTGATTTGTCCAGTCACCAAGTCTTAAAACATCACAGTTTTCCTGAGCCATCTCTGTCCCTGAATGCTCACGTTCCTTCAGTTTTTCAGACTGACCATATCTTCTTTCTTTCACCCCTTGCTCTTCTTTTCCCTTTCCTCTTCTCTGGCCCAGCCAGTAAATCATTAACTCCTACCTGATCTATTTCAAGACTAGAGTCTTGCTGCTAAAAATTATTTTTCACTTTGCTACAAAAAGATCCTTTCTAAAATAAAAGTATTATCCTGCCAACGCCTAAAGCCCTGAAGTGACCCTTATTATTGCCTGTGGAAATACATATCTATTCCCTAGTATTAATGTTGGTTTGGGACCAGCTTCCATTTCCAGCTCCAACAAGAACTTCGGTTTATTTTACACCTGAAATGCATTAAGCTACTCACCATTTTCCTTAAACATTGACAAGCTGAATCATCTCTGAAAAAAAAAACTCGGAATAATGGAGAAGGAGAAGAGCCCTTAGAGACAGAATGGCTCAAACTCCAGCTCAGAAATGAGCGAGACAGGCTGAAAAACTAGAAACCTCACTATCACTGGGGAGAAAAATTACTAGGAAGAGTTTCTGTGAAAGTTAAATAAGGTAAGACATATTAAATAGGTAGATTGTCCTTGACATAAAGTAGATCTTTGATAATGGTGATTTTTCCTAATTATAGGGCTCCTTGCTTGTGATGTTCTTTCAGAAGGAAATGTTCATTCTATTAAACAAATACTAAAACCGTGAAGGCAAGTTGAAATATGCTTCCTAGAAGATCCTTTTAATGCTCTTTGTTTTTTGGGGATATATTTTTATCTGGGTTCCAGAAGCTCTTTATTCACAATCCTATTACTTTTGTACTATACTTATTACCCTCTATATTGGATTTTAGTTTATTTTCAACATGGACAGGACTGGAAGAGATTGTGCTGAGTGAAATAAGCCAAGCAGAGTCAATTATCATATGGTTTCACTTACTTGTGGAGCATCAGGAAAAATATGGAGGACATTGTGAGAAGGAAAGGAAGGGTGAATTGGGAGAAAACGGAGGGGAGTTGAACCATGAGAGACTATGGACTCTGAGAAACAACCTTAGGGTGTTGGACTGATTGTGGGGGGATGGATGAGCCTGGTGGTGGGTATTAAGGAGGACACGTATTGCATGGAGCACTGGGTGTGGTGAATGAACAAAGAATATTGGAACATTGAAAAAATAAAATTTAAATTAAAAGAAAAAGAAAGAAAGAAAAAGAAAGAAAGAAAGAAAGAAAGAAAGAAAGAAAGAAAGAAAGAAAGAAAGAAAAGAAAGCCTAAAGATGCAGATTATTAGGGAGTAAATTCTTGGTTAAGAGGATAAAATAGAGGGATGCCTGGGTGGCTCAGTTGGTTATGCAGCTGCCTTCGGCTCAGGTCATGATCCCAGGGTCCTGGGATCGAGTCCCACATCGGGCTCCTTGCTCGGCGGGGAGCCTGCTTCTCCTTCTGCCTCTGCCTGTCACTCTGCCAGCTTGCGCTCTCTCTCTCTCTCTCTGACAAATAAATAAATAAATAAAATCTTAAAAAAAAAAAAAAGAGGATAAAATAGAGTGAGGAGAAGGGAAAATTTAGAGGAGTTTAGCAAAATGAAAGAGTTAATATGTTTGTTGCAGTTGTTTGTAGGGGTATAAGATAGTAAACTAGGAGCAAAAGAATGCCTTACCTGATCTGCTTAAAGGATATCATGAGAAACCCCTCTGGTGGAAAATCACATTATCTAATGCCTTTATTGTGCATTTACACAAAGTTAAGTATACAATAAGAATTATTAGACATGAAAAGAGGCAAGACCATATAATCACTAATCAAGATTAAAAAAAAAAAAGACCATAGAAAGAGAACCCTAGATAACCTAGATCATTAAGTCAACAGATTAATATTCTTTTTTAAGATTTTTTTTTTTAATTTATTTGACAGAGAGAGAGAGAGTGAGAGCAGGAACACAAGCAGGGGGAGTAGCAGGCAGAGGAAGAAGCAGGCTTCCTGCCGAGCAGGGAACCGGATGTGGGGCTTGATCCTAGGACTCTGGGATCATCACCTGAGCTGAAGGGAGATACTTCCCTGACTGAGCCACCCAGGTGCCGTGAATAGACCAATATTTTAACATAACTGTGATTAGTTTGTTGAAAAATATAGACCAAAAAAAAAAAGAAAGCACTCATGAGAATTTCACCAGAGACTTGAAATGTAAAAAAGAATAAAATGTAGAAATGAAAAGTAAAATAACGGAGAAAACTCAGTCTGAGTTTAACATCGTAGCAGAGAAGGAGTGACTAGAAGTAGGAAAATAAACAATAACTCTAACACCAAGAAAGAAGAAGATAGAGACAAATTATGGACATAATCACATACAGGTCAAACACAGTCGGTTTAAGATAGAAATGATTAGGGTATTAGAGAAATGAGAAAGAATGGGGCAGAAGCAAAATAGGAAAAGATAATTGTTTAGAATTTTCTAAAACCAATTAAAAAAATCAACTAACATATTCAAGAATTTCGGAAACTCTAAAAAAGATAAACTGAAAAATTAAAATGCATAAGGGTTTATTTTCTTAAACATGCTACCATAAGCATGTTTATAAAAGGAAAAAAAAAACCACAATAAATTAGACTTCATCAAGACTGGAAACATTTGCTTTGTGAAAGTCCCAGTCAGGAGCATAAAAGACCATCTACAGACTGGAAGAAAATATTTGCAAACCGTATGTCTGACAAAAGACTCATGACTAGAATATATAAAGAACTCTCAAAACTCAACTGTAAAAACACAAATAATACGATTTGAAAATGGATAAAAAATATAACTGAGATTTCGCCATAGAGGAAGTAAGGATGCGAGTAAGCACATGGAAATACGCCCAACATCACTAGCCATTGGGGAGAGGCCATCAAGTCCTGTGAGATGCCAAGACGGTCGAGGGTCCTATGGTTTATGGTGTGGCCGGGAGCTGAGCGGCGCAACTGGTAAAGGTATTCTCTGCTCCTTCCCTGTGGGGTTATTGGCTCACTGAAATGAGTTTTAGAACAGCCACATCCGGAGGTACATGCTAGGACCCCGAAGCTGGATTCATTCTTCTAGGAAAGACGCCACAACTTCAAGACCAAGTGCAATTAAAATCGCCACACCATGAAGCAGACGATAGTCCATGTCATTCCCTGGGCTCCTTTGTCTATGCACAGGACGAGCCAAAAATGTAAATTGGGACCAGTGCAGTCTTTCAGGTCTTTCATGAAAGCCTGGTGGTCTGAAATCCTCCCCAGGAAGTAGTACTGATTTTGGGTGGCAGTATTTTCGTAGGGAACCAATCCCAGAACTTTCGTGTTACCCTTCCAGCCATGATGGCTTTTGCCCTGTGGGCCAAGGAATCCACGGGGAGATTGCTTCAGTTGTGCAGTACTTGGGGTCCATACATCCGGAATCAGGGAGAATGACTACAAATTGGATCTGTGGGCCCCCTGGACCCTTAGAAGATAAACCGGAGTGAAAACAGTCTATGTCATTAACTGCTGCAAATCTCCACACTTAGTGGTTGACCAAGTACTCAGTCTCCAGGGAGAAAAAAGATTAGCTCAGAGCTGAACTGCAAGAATCCTAGAAAAGGGGACTTCCGTTCCCAAGTACGCAATTACTCAGATAAAAGGTGGGAGGCACCGCTGGAGAAACATGGGCGAAATGCTCCTATATGTGTGGATTTGTGGTCTTGTGGGAGATCTTTGCAGGACGCTGGCCCTCTCGTCCGCGTAATTCTCAGGGCCAGTGCTCGCTCCCAGGATTCACGGATGTCCTCCGGGCCACCCCACGTTTAGGAAGCGAGTGATCCAGCTGCACGGAGTATAAATCCATTTATATTCTAGTGAATTTCTAGCAAATCAAATGTACTTGCGGTAGCCCGCGATTCAGCCCCAACTTTAAACCAAGCAGACATTGAAGTGTCCTCAGCTATTCAAACTAGAACACTGACGCCAAATGTGTTAGTCAAGCCAGACCGATGAATTCACCTCAATGTAAAACAGTCTCCCTCCCTGGAAATCACTCCCACACAGGGTCACCATGTTTCTAGCGACAAAAACTGAAGCAAACGCCTGCATTCTTTCAGTGTGAAAGCCATCCTCCCCCTCCACGGTTTCACCTACAGTTGCTTTCCCGGGGCACACACGTGATCTGACCCTTGGCGACGAGGGGGTGTCGCGTGGGGGGCGAGTGCGAATTGTCAGCCTCTTGCAACTGTTTCAGTCAAGATCCACTCAGCCGAGGGCTTCACTAAAGAGAAAAGGAGAATTTACTTCCATCATGGAAATCTCCATAGATTTTAAGGGTTTAGATACACAGAACCCTCTAAAACCACAAAGGTGTCTCGATTCCAATCCTTGGGGCCCCACTGATTCCAAATAATCTGCAACGTTCCATTACAGTAAATCCCACAGGGCTCCGAACCGCTTTTACCACATCACTTCTGACAGCAAAAGTTTGGGCTTTTCCACTTCTCCAACTCTGACACCGCGGGAGGTCCAATAATTCGAAGCGGTTCTGACACTCACAAGACCACGTTAGCATCAGACCCCACAGATTAAGGGGCTCAGTCCCCCAAGACCACCCCACTTCAGACACGGGCAGACGGGGGGCCGCCTGCACTTCTGACCGACTGGCTTTAACTTCAGGGGTTCCCACAACCCCCTCCTCAGGTTTGATACTTTGCGGGAATGGCCCGCAGAACTCAGAAAAGCAGCGTATCTACCGTGACTGGCTTATCGTAAAGGACGCAACTCGGGACGGACCAGCTGGAAAGTCTCCTGGACTCCTGGCCTTGTGCCCCCGTGCCTACCATCCTGATCTGCAGCAAAGGAGCCTTGAATGCAAACCTTCCTTCCCGATACCGCAGAGGTAACTCTGACCCCTAAAGGCTGTACTCCACCTGATGTGAAGAAGAAAGGCAAAAGGAAAACAATTAAACTTCCTTCTAACTTACGGACCATTGACAAGTACTGGAGCCGGGCACAGTGACCACTGTCTAGGAGCTCAGCTGCCCCCAAGGCAGTGTAACTTTGCTATGGGCAAAAGGCAGCCTTGGCTTGACTTTGGCCTGACCTCCGGGATCCTGCAAAAATCCCTTTGGAAACTTCCTCTGTCTCTACTCACCCAAAAAGACATGTGTTAGCAATTGTCCTCCAAACATACGGCCCGCTGATACATGTGGATACATCAGCGGTATCATGATACATCGGAGGGGTCTTGTGGCCAAGGATTTCCTAGATTTGCTACATAGTAGTCAATGACCTTTTCCTAGCAATAGCTAGCTTTTCAAGGTCTTGGAAACCTGGCTTCCAAATTCCTTAGCGACTTACACTATACCCCCCCAACCTGAAAGTACGTAACTAGCCACTCTTCAGGACCCCAGTCCAGCTCTTTCCGCCCACAGGTCCTGTGCCCGTGCTTCAGTAAAACCAGTAAAAACCAAACCTTTTGTGCACAAAGACGTCTCAAGAATTCTTTCTTGACCGTTTGCTCCCGAACCCCAACATTTCACATCATACCTGTTTCCCATTCTCTAATGCTTCCTGGTGTCTACGGGCTGGGACTCAAGGCAGATAACCAAAATTAAGTCTCACCGTATCTCCGAGGGTCAGTTACCTGCAACCATTCCAAGTACCAGTTACCATGGAGAAGGCTTCCTAACTGCTAACAAAATAATTCCTTCCGGTTCACTTAAATAGAGTTATCAGGAAGCACTGGAAAATTCACAAGCTCATGAGGGTGCTTAATGCTGAGTTTCCAGAAGCAACTCCCAGAACCACAGTGCAGAACCCACATGATGAGGGATGTCTGTGCTGCCTCACGCTGCCTTTGCCCGAGTCAGTAAGATGCTGGGGCCAAGGAACTGCTGCCAAAGCGACTAGAAAATTCTAGAACCATCTCCCTCTACTGTACTTGGAAAACAGCTCTTGCTTCCAGTCCTGTGTATGTACTAAATAGGAGCAGATCCAGGTCCAGAGAAGCCTGAAGCTTACACAGTCTTGGAGGTTCTCTTTAATAAAATGAATACAGAATAATAAATAAAAATTTGGGGCGCCTGGGTGGCTCAGTGGGTTAAAGCCTCTGCCTTCAGCTCAGGTCATGATCTCAGGGTCCTGGGATCGAGCCCCGCATCGGGCTCTCTGCTCAGCAGAGAACCTGCTTCCCCCTCTGCCTCTGTCTGCCTCTGCCTACTTGTGATCTCTCTTTCTGTCAAATAAATAAATGAAATCTTTAAAAAAAATTTTGATATAATAATATGTACGTAGAATTAGAGAAGTAACCACACAAATTACCCATTTCTAAAAGGAGATAAATATCATCATCACCCCTGAATTGCGGGAAGGATATGCCACTCTAAAATATATCATTTGAAGGGGCGTCAGGTGGTTCAGTCGGGTAAGCGGCTGAGTCTTAGTTTCGGCTCAGGTCACGATCTCAGGGTTGTGGGATGGAGCCCCACACTTAGCACAGAGTGGGCTTAAGACTCTCTCTCCTTCTCCTCCTGCCCCACCCCACCACGCTCTCCCTCTCTGTCTCTGTCTAAAATAAATAAGTCTTTAAAAAAATATATGTCACTTTGGCACAGGATTATTTTTAGCTGAAGACAAATGAGAATCAGCAGATGCAGGAAAAGTTCCCTGCCTTCCCCTTTTCCGTATATATTTCCTTGTGAAGGTGTCCCGTCTTCCATACCAGGAAGAGAGAGCTGCTCTTATCACAGGAGACAGACTGAGCATTGAGATGAGTCTCCGTAAGCCAATCTTTGTATTAAAATGGCCCTTATATTCCATCAGTTTCTTCCATATACTTCTTAGTTACTTCTCCACAATTGTCCCTTAAAGCCCAAACACTCTTTCCTTTGTTAAAATAATTTATAAACCCCTGAATCTATCTGCTTGAGTTTCACATCTTTTCTCAGGACTCCTATGCACTTAAATATTAATAAAAATTATATGCCTTTTCTCTTGTTAATCTGTCTTTTGTTAATTTAATGTATATACCCTCACTTACTGAGCATAAGAGGATAAAGGAAAATATTTTTCTCCTGACATCACAAAATCTAAAAAATAATTTATCATTTTAAAAGTAACTGCCTAAAAAAAAAAATAAAAAAAAAAAAATAAAAAAATAAAAAAATAAAAGTAACTGCCTGATACACATCTCTGTTACACATGCTCTCTGTTCCTGCTTTGTGGTTGAGAACTCCTTAGTTACTTTTCCCTTTTGTGTGTGTGTGAAAATAATTTCATGTTACAATTTCCTATAGAGAGAATAGAGAGATAAGTGAGTCATGATTAATCAAATTTTGTTATAAGTTAATAGATATATTTAGAAATTTCTTATTGCTTTCACAACTCATTAGCAAAAAGGCTTATAAATATTTACTATTGTTTCATATTTGGGGAAAACCTGTGTTCGTTTCCATTTTTTCATGTTTTGTAAGATTTGGGGGTATTTCAAGTTTTCTTGTGTATAACATAACATAATAGCACTTCGTTGATCATTTTCTCATTGACGTCCCATGAATATATTGTAGTGTCTACAATATATATTTTACTACTTTTATGTTAGCTTCAGTGATGTCAAAATTTTCTCCAAATACTAAGAATTCAAATCACTTTCAAATATGCTCTTTGATTCATGTCTTTTTGTTAAATGAAATATCAAAAAAAAGTCAAGATCCTATTCACTATTTCTATTCATATTTTATCTGAAGAAAATATAATTTCAATGATTTCTGTACTCAGACTTACTGTTTTATGGTTTTTGGGTTTTTTTTCCAGATTTCATTAATTATTTTGCCTGACAGCTTTTCTGTGGTTGTTTTCTAATAAACAAACTCAGGGGCGCCAGGGTGGTTCAGTGGGTTAAGCATCAGGTCTCAAGGTCCTGGGATGGAGCCCCACAGGGGGGCGTGGGGTGGGGGGTGCTCAGCAGGGAGTCTGCTTCTCCCTCTGCCCCTCCCCCTGCTCATGCTCTCTCACTCTGCTCTCTCTCAAAAAAATAAGTAAAATCTTTAAAAAAACAATAATAAAACAAAGTCAAAGATGACAACTGAAGGTGCTCTTTGTCTCCACACCTCGGGGATCTGTAATTTCTCACTTGTTTTCCTTGACCATTGCGAAAATCTCTTTCCAAATGACAACTGAGCTTTATGGACTCTGAAAAAGTCCTTTGTATTGGTTTGTGTTGGGATTCTCTTTTCCGGCTCTGGAAACACACCCCGACCTTAATGGGGAGTCCTGACAGTGACCACGCCCTGTATGCTGGGGCCGGAGCAGGAGCAGAGGTTTCCCGGCCTCCCAGGAGCCTTTGCAGCCTGCCCTGCACCTCTCACACGACGCTGGTGAGGCAGCAGATCCCGGCCTGCGTGTGACCCACAGCAGGAGGCCCAACACCCCCAACCTGCACAGATGGGGAGACGCCGAACCTGGCCCCAAACCAGCCTTCTTTAGCCGGGCGAGGAAAGCCTCCCAGCTAGTCCTTACCAGTTGGCATGAGAATTACCTGGGAGCAGACTGTGGGCTGAGCCCCGAGGGCAGGGCCCCAGGCCCATGGCCAACAGGGTTCCTCACGTCCAGTGAGAAAGAATTCAAGGACAAGCCCTGTAGAGAAAGCGACACACATTTATTAAGTTTAGAAGGAAGGAAGGAGCTATTTCACAGAGCAAGTACTTGTCTTTCTCCCCGAGAGAAAAGAAGCCCCCTTTGCCTCTAACAAAGGGTTTTATGAGTTTTTTAGAAGTAGCTAATTGTATAGGGAGGGGCTTACTCTTTAACTTTGCTCATCATTATATTGGGCGATTTTTCCCCTCCCTTGCAGTTGCAGAATTACCCACAAGGAGCAATTTTAAGAAGGTCCAACTTTTACTTTTACTGCCTGGGGGAGTGGGGTCTTGTGGTTTTCTCTAAGTCACACCTTGTGACATTTTTTTATCACCTGCTGACTTTCAGGTTAGGGGTCAGCCTAAGACCAAAATGGTGGACTTCGGTCAACCTGTCTCCTTACTCTCCCTGCTCTCCTGCCTCCGGAGGGAAGTCGGAGTGGAAATGAGAGTGGCCTTAACTCATTCCGTAATTAGTTTTAATAGTTTTATAATATATAAAAATGAATATTTTGGGGGGGGAAGTTTACATAAATATCGTGTTTAAGGGCACACATCGCTAGGATCCTTCTGATAGTCTTGGAAGGTGTCTATGCCGGGAAGCACTTACAAAGACCAAATTTGATCAGTTTCATGCTAAATTCTCCTCTGACATTCCCCAGAAGTCAATCGCACCAGCAAAACTGTGCTGTTTATTATAAATTTAGCTCAAATCCGAATCAAGAATTCTGCTTCCGGGCAAAAGCGAATAGCTTTTAGGAGTCACGAACTAGAAAAGCCATAATAAATACAGAAAATCATTTGTGTAAAGTATCAGAGAGCTGCTAAAGCAACAAAGACAAAAGAGTTAATAGGTATTCGGTGTACTAGTCCGTGGAATGAAGAAGGTGAAGGAAGCTAAGGTTGTTGCCTTTTTCCCTGGGGACTGTGCTGATGCTGGATGCGGGGAAGAAGCTAATAATTTAGCTTTAGCTGGTGAACGGACTGAGAGTAGAGAATAGAGGGAAAACCCAGAAATTTGTCATTCTTTGGCTAGTGTGATAAAAATGAATCAAGGGCCTGAAACACAAGGGAGTTTTCCCTCAAGGTATTTGAGAAGCTTTTAAGTTAAGAAGGGAAGGAAATTTAAAAGGTTTGCCCAACACCTCTGAAGAACACAGCCGAATTTTCAACAGTCTTATGGTACTGAGGAGTTAGTTCAGAGTTTAAGACTAACCCCAAGGTTACTATACCAGTCTCTCAGTTGGAAGACCGGGTGCTGTTATCCATAAGAACAGGGATAATGAGGGGCGTCTGGGTGGCTCAGTCGGCTAAGCGGTTAAGCGTCTGCCTTCGGCTCAGGTCCTGATCCCAGGGTCCTGGGATCGAGTCCCACCCTGCTCAACACGGAGCCTGCTTCTCCGTCTCCCTCTGCCCTGCCCCTCTCCCTCCCCCTGCTCATGCTATCACTTGCTCTCTCTCAAATAAATAAAATCTAAAATGAAAACAAAAAAAACCTTTCCAATATGGCAGCTCTGTCTTGACTCAGCTTGGGCCCCGCCAGGGTGAATGTGCTCAACATCCCACTCTACCTCCCAAAACAAAAGATGAACCTTGTCTGCGGGAAGATAACACCATCCGAAGCTAATATGAACTCGTAAGTTTTAAAATATGTTATCATCTAGCTCTGTGCACGGATGACTTAGAAACAACGTCTACCAATTAGGATGCTAAGAAGTCCTTAGTCATCTGTTGCAACTATAGTTATTCCTAAAACAGGTGACCACTGGACACGGGTTGGAAACATGTGGGGTCCACTTATCCATGGGCTCTTTTTCAGTAAATACAGTATAGTCCCATGAATGTATTTTCTCCTTATTATGATTTTTCTAACATTTTCTTTTTGCCAGCTTTGCCGTAAGAATACAGTGTATAATATATATGACATATAAAATATGTGTTAATGGGCTGTTTATGTTATCAATAAGGCTTCCAGTCAACAATGGACTATTAGTGGTTAAATTTGGGGGAGTCAGAGTTATGGGTGGATTTTTGGCTGCACGGGGTGGCACCCTTGACCTCCCGCATTGTTCTAGGACCAACTGTACAATACATCTCCCATTTAAAAAAAAAAATTGGATGGTCGAGAATAATATAGCAAATAAAGTTATTCCAGAACTTCTTTCCAAGGAAAAGAAGAGCACTCTCTGAATAAGTGGATTCCGGAAAAAAGAGTTCTCATGGTAAGAAGGAGGCGTGTGACTCTGGGTACCAGTGCCAGAGGAAAAATAAAACAAAAATGAACAGAAGTGGGACTTTGAATAATGCATCTGGTTTCCTAACACATTCCGTCTGAACCTCTCCAAGTCTGTTTCAACATCCACATATCTGCTGAGATGATGAATTGCTCTACTCTATTGAATAGCAATAATCACAGGATTATTGAGGAAACAATCCTTTCAAAGGACAGCGGACTATCTGTCTGGGTAATAATAAATTCAGCAGATCCGTGCCCACTTTCAAGACCTGGATAAGTGGGCATTTCTTGTTAATCTCTCTGTTTAAGGACTTATGAAACAATTTCAATTTATCTACACTTGGTCCATTCTGCAGAATAAATATTTATTTTTATTTATGTTTTCTTTAGTCCTTGCTTACTTTCTTTTTAAACTGTATTTTTTCATTTAAATTACAGCCTGTTAAAGACAAATAGATTACAACCCGTCAAAAAATACTGTAAAAAAAATTCATACAGTAGTGCAATTTTTCTCTGACCATCCCCATCCTTCTATTTTATCCAGAAATAATCACTGCTATTAATTTCAAAAAATGTCTAAGTATACACAACATTTTAATTTACTTTCTTTTCCAAGTTATTCTTCAGGCCTTTCCTCCTTTTCTTCCTCTAGTAATTGCCCTCTGCCTGTCTCCAGATCACTCATGTGAATTATCTAAGAAATAGTCTTTGTTATTATTCTAGAGGAAAACAAACATATTTTCTCATAAAATCTCATACAGACAATACATAAGAAAATTGTATTTAGGGTGTTTTAAGTCATCATTTTACAAAATTAGAGTCACGTTCTGTGCATTTTTCTGCATTGTTTTGCTCATTCACATCTCAGGAAAACATCTCCAAACCCTTTGTTAGAGCCATTGCTTATTTTAGATGGATGAATATTCCATTCTGTGAATATATAAATGACTTGTGAGTGTCCTTAGAGGGTCAAAGGACCCTGTATTTTCCTCCAAGTTTGGCCATTAAAACATTTCTACATCAAACATTAATGTCCATTTATCCTAATATAATGTTAGATTTCTATGAGAGAGAGAGTCCAAGGAGTGACAGCACAAGTTTGAGAATATGTAGTTTTTTTTTTTTTAAGATTTTTTATTTAATTATTTGACAGGGAGAGAGAGAGAGATCGCAAGTAGGCAGAGAGGCAGGCAGAGGGAGAGGGGGAAACAGGTTCCCAGAGAGCCCGATGCAGGGCTCAATCCCAGGACCCTGAGATCATGACCTGAGCTGAAGGCAGAGGCTTTAACCCACTGAGCCACCCAAGCACCCCAAGAATATGTAGTTTTTAAAAGTCATTGCCATATTTTTTCCCCAGAAAGCCTTTAACACTGAATTTCCATCAGTAACATGTGAGTAGCCCTTTTCCTTCATTCTCATTAGCAGTAGAATTCAATTCCTGTTTGCTTCCAGGCTGGTGAGTGTGAAGAGTTTTATCATTGCTATTTTAATATATACTTCACTACTTGAGAACTTGCTCATATTTTCTTATATTGGTCATTTGGGCTTGCTTAATCTCTACATTGTTAATTCCTGTAATTTATCCTCTTCCTATTGGGTTACTTGTGAGGGGGTTCCTTCAAATTTGTTAAAAGCTTGTGGTTTTGTCTATTTAATAGGTCCTAATATTTTTTCAGAATTATAAATATATGTCTTCCAAATCTATTCATCTGGAAAATACATTGAAATGAGCCTGCATGTTATAGTACATAAATAAAAAATATATACTCTAGCTGGATTAAATATAACAATATATAAAAAATTAAATCTTACAAGACAATCGATGCAATCTTGAGTTGAAGAAGAGCTTAATAATTAAGCCTAGAAGTTTTAAAATCCATGAAGGATAAGGTGGATATATTGGCTCTATGTTAATTTTTAAAACTACTTTATGTAAAATGTAAATCAAGCTAATGAGCAGGTCTATTTAGAGAATTTACACATGGAATAAAGAAATCCTCACTGATAGAAGTAATTGCATGCCTTTAGAGAACTCAGCGAGTAGCCAATAAAAGTAAATGAATCCCCAGTTCAACAGCAAAAAATCAAACTTTCTTGGATACTTTAGTCCCCATTGTCATTACTTCTGTCGTAGAAAAAGTTGAGGATTTATTGGGTCTCTAGAGGAAGTTCACTGAGCAAATCAAGAGCAAAGAGAAGTATCACTTCAAAGACCTCCTCTCTCTCCCTCCCCATTGGGTGTGTGGCTAATGACTATAAACTACGGGGAAGTGTTTTGCAAGTCAGTGTTTGAGATTTCCGCCAGAAACCAAAACAAACACCACTACTGGTAGAGAAAGTACACCATACATCTATCGATTTTGCAAAATTGGTTAAGAAAAACCCTCCGAAAATAGCATCTGATGCCCTCATTCCAAGGGACGTGATACCTGAACGTCCTGGGCATCTGTGACACTTTGTCCTTATCTCCCAGTTAACTCTGAATGGAACCTCGTGACTTATACGGAGTGTAACTAAAAGAGGCTGAATGAATGTCATCAAACCAGTTGCACAACTGAATAACCTTGTTATTAAGAGGTTATTAACAATAACCTTGTTATTCAGAGGATGTCGCTGTGTCTGTGAACTTTAATTCTGCTTGAATTCAAGCCTTCTTGGACACAGAAATAAATGGATCCATCTCCCAAGCTTAAAATGGAGGTAAGTAGAATACATTTCCAAAAATTACCAAATTTGGGGCACCTGGGTGGCTCAGTCATTTAAGTGTCTGCCTTCAGCTCAGGTCATGATCCCAGGGTCTGGGGTCCTGGGATCGAGTCCTGCATCAGGCTCCTTCCTCGGGGGGAGTCTGCTTTTGCCTCTGCCTGCCGCTCCCCCTACTTGTGCTCTCTGTCTCTGCCAAATAAATAAAATTGTTTAAAACAATTACTAAATTTATTTAGTATTACTTAATAATATAGTTATATATTAGCATACCATAATCCTATAATATATACCAAGTATAATATTATTTATACTTAGTAAAATCTGAGTGTTCTAAGCACTCATTTCATAGACTGTTTATATTTCACATCTCAGCAAAGACCAAATCATCTGCTAGGAAAAATATGATTCATTCCACTTTAGTTTCTATAAACCTTTATATATAATATTATTTTGAATATGTTTGTAATCTCTATAGGAAATAAGACTTTAGTGCGGGTCAGTCTTAAGTTCTAATCTTCAGTTGCCTCCTTACTAGCTCTAAGACCTTGGGCAAGTGACTTCTCGGAGCATATAAATTCAGTCTGCCTGCAAAATTATAATCGTTCATAAATAGAAAAAACTTTTTTTTTTTAAACAAGCTTCTTTGTAAATTATGCTAAGCCAAGCTACGATGCGTTAGCTGTGTGAAAAATTACTGCTAATATTCTTCTTTATGCTCCAGCAAGAAGATGGCATCTATGTGATATTTGGAAGCCTATCTCTTAGGCATATGAGACAATTTGAGAGAACTTAAAAGTAAACAGTTTTTATGCCGATGGGAAATATTAACCCCATAACATTACAAAAGACACAACTGACATCCAGAGCCATTAACTTGTCCAACTATACGACTTACTGGCAGGTTTGGGACTAAGATTCTTGTTACCTCTCTTCTTGAGACTCTGTCCATACTATAGCTCATGGAGATGCTTCTAAGACTTTTAAGCCTTATGTTATTGAGTGTTCAAGCTCAGATAGGGGATGGGAGAATTCAACAAAGAGATGACAGGTATAAAGTTAACCTCTGTATGGGTTTTAAAAGGACATGATAGTATGTATTCAACTGGGCAAATATTCTGAACTGTGGGTAAAGACATTCTAAGAGGATCACAGATAAAGTTTGCTAATGTCCCATCAGCAACTTCTAGAATGTTCCTTCTGTTAACTTAGGTTTCAATCCAGATGTGCTCCCTTTCCTGATTCCCTTAGTATCTCACAAAATCAAAATGTTCTGTTTGGCTGCCCAATTGAATGTTTGCCACTCAAAATAAAGAATAACATTACCGTGAGATGCAGTTCATGGGGCTTCACTCGAAAGCAGAGGAATCTACTCACTGATCTTTAAAGTATTAGCCACAATGGCCGGCACTGACAAATGCGTGAGCAGGAAATATGCATAAGCAGGAAAACAATCGGACCCGTATCTCCTATAAGTTCAGAAATGCAGATAAGAACTTCCTAGGTTTTTGTTTGCTTGTTTCATATATGTTAACAAATCCTTCAGTCCTAACACTGAGACTATGAATCAGAATTCAAATTACTTAACCCTCTCAGAGGAATTACTCAGCTGAGGTCAGATGGAGATCCAGTTTAGAGAAGATTATGTTTCAGGAGGAATTTTTGGCCCAGCAGCACCAGAGAGATGGACACATCTGGGGAGAAAGTATATGAGATTGAGGTTGGGGATGTGCAGGAAAAGAATGAATTCTGAGACAATAAAAGTATATCAAAAATAAAATATACGGTGGCCTTGAAAGAGAACCACCAGGCTTCCTAGGGTATGATCTACAGTAGGAAAATCCTGAGGGAGCAGAAAAGGTAAGAAGACATTTTAAAACGTGAAGATTTTCTAAAAATTTTAAGAAGTGTGCTGTAAGATTTTTTATTAGTTTAAAAAAAAAAAAAAACAAGCAATAAAAACATTTCATTAGGTAAAAAAATTCTCCTGGGAACTGAAATTTATATTCAGCTTTACAAATCGGATGAGCTAGAAGGCTTTATAAAGTCAACGTTCAGAGCCACAAAGATGAGATGCATTTCCATCCATTCTTTCATTTTTTGAAGGACGAGCAAACTTCGGGCACAGCTCAACCTCCGTTTCCAGTTAAATCACCCCGTTACTTCAGAAATCATATACTTGCCGCCAGTTGTGCCATTTTGAGATATTTAAACCGGTTAGCTGCCTGGGATCTTATTTTCAAGGAGCTTTCAGGCTAAGAGGGTACATATGACACATACAGTGTGCGTGAAGATGTGATATATACAAGATATAGAAAGTGATAAGACAAACCGAGAAGAGGAAAGTGTTGCCATCAAGTACAGACAAAATTCCGACTGGAAGTTCAAAGGAAGGAGTTCAGTAAATGGGAAAGGCTCCCGAAAGAGGCAGAATCTAAAAGCGACAGAAAAACATTGAGCCGGGTGGCTGGTTGGCTCAGTCTGTAAAGCACGAAACTCTCCATCGCGAGGTTTTGCATTCAAGGCCCACGCTGGGAGTGGAGCACGTTAACAAACAAACAAACGAAAAAGTTAAGAAATTGAGTCAATGATGCAGCATTATTTTTGGAAACAAATACGATAATAAAAGGAATTTGGCATGAAAGAGCTTTCCTGGGTAGAGAAATGGTTGACATTGTTTCAAAGTATTGTGTGTGTTCATTCTTGCAATATTATCTATCTAATAACTCTGCTTTTCCAAGGGGGGAAAAACCCTTCTAAAACATTAAATAATAGGCTTTTAAGAGTGGATAAACCTTTGAGGTTACTATGTGTGTGCAAGATGAATGAATGTGCAAAAAACAAACAAACCAAAAAGATGAGTAAAGCAGTGTCTAGGAATCTGGTGCTCTGAAATCTATCGAACTTCTTCCCCTGATTGCTTTCTGGCCCAGTGTTGTTATTTCCGATTCTACTCCAGTGCCCCCTGCTGGAGTGCTAGCTTCCCCTTCTCGGGCCCTCACTGACCACAGAAAGCCTAGGAGGATGTAACATGCGACATTAGGCATGAACTAGAATGCTATATTGATGGTAAAAACGTTTATTACTTTTGAAAGTACGGAATCTCAGAGCGAGGGAGTCAGTGGAAAAAGAAAGAATTAACTCATTCCCTCATTGCGTAATCTTCAGCACAAAGGGCTCTTTTGGTCTCTGGCTGAGCTCTAGAAAGAAGTACCAGGTCTGGGGGG
>CM053608.1:123472620-123489637 GCA_028646535.1 Procyon lotor | reverse complement strand
TTGCAACCCAAAGGGCCAGTTTTAGGTCCAAGAGGCAGAACGATAAACAAATAGCCTGCAGTTGTTTTCTGATGTTTTACATCGATTCATATTCTCACTGGACTTGTCCAGCTCTTGTAGCAGCAGAACAAGCTTTCTTGTTGAGTCGAACAGGAGCCAAACATGGCTCAAAGCCCACACGAGGGCTTTGAACCTACACCGACGCATCAGCCAGCAGAAAAGAAAGGCCCTGGGGCATGGCTGCTATTCTTGAGTAAAATGAGACCAACACGCACAACCGAGTTACTATTAAACCTTCCCCACTCTCCTTCCTCACCTCCAAATATGCAGCAAATGGCCCCCCTTATTTAGAGCGCGTGGGCTCCCCCTCCCAGCCGCGCGCGGAGTCTCCAGCAAGAGGATCCGCACGTCCAGGGGCCGCGAGGACAGGTTCGGGAAGGAGGGGAGACCCACCCCCCCGGGAGAGGGACCTCCTTCTGCCTGACGACGCGCCGGAGGTAGCAGGTGAGAGGCCTCCCTCCCCCTTCATAAAGGTGCACATTCCAAACACCTCCGTCCGGTTCAAAGCTCTGCAGAAACTTCAAAAGGACACACTCCCCGGGAGAGTCGCGGTGTTTCCGCCCGGTTTCGAACCGGGGACCTTTCGCGTGTTAGGCGAACGTGATAACCACTACACTACGGAAACCCCTCTGCAGGGGCCTCTTCTCTAATATAGAATAGACTTTCCCGGGTGTCCCAGGTCTCCTAACGCTGAATTGATCCTTCTTTCAAGAAATATCAAGGTTACTGTGCTTTTCTAGTTATTCAAATAGATGATCTTGGAGTCACACCAAGGAAACTCTCCCTGGGGAAGAAGTACTTTCCTACCGCAGGACAGAAATTGTAGGCAGCCCGGGAGTATGGGAGATTTCAGAAAAGTCCCTTGAAGTGGTCCTATTTGGGTTTATGGGACTCTGGATAAAGGTTCTGTGGTTTCCATCTTCGGGGAGGCGCTGGACTGAAACCTGGGAAGTGCCCATTCTGGGAGGGGCGGGGCTCGACCCATAGACGCTGAGGACGGAGGGGGCGCGTGCCCACCGGTGTGCCAGGCAGAGTGAGGACGGGAATGGGGAGGGACTGTCCAACAGGCCCGGGCTGGACACGCGTGCAAATCGAGAAGCGCAAATCCTCCCACTTGGGTCCTCTAATTTTCAAAATGATGTTTCCTTTCCTGGGTCTTCTGCAATTCCAGGTGGATTTTAAGATTAGCTTTTCTGTGTCAGATGGCAGGATTTAAGAAAGATGAAATTTCCCCGAGGGAGGTTCATTTGTGCTTGAAGAAGAATTTTCTTCTTCCAGTGTTTGTGTTCTTGTGATGTTGGGTGGAAAGAGAAAAGGAAGAAAACATCTGGTTTTCCAGGAAGAGCTACTGCAGGACAAAGGGCTTTAAAACGTGGAGGGGAACAGAACAGACAGGCCGGTTAGCTCAGCTGGTTAGAGCGTGGTGCTAATAACGCCAAGGTCGCGGGTTCGAGCCCCGTACTGGCCACCGTCTGGGTTTGCCTTTGAAACCTTTTGACTTCAGGGCTGCCTGCAGGGATTTATTCTACTTTCCTACACAAGGTTGGCACTTGAGTTTCCTTCTAAATCATTGATGCTATCAGGGTACCCTGCTGGCTCAGTGAGTAGCTCAGGCGACTCTGAGCACGCGACCTGTGAGCTCCAGCCCCACCCAACTGGGCCAGAGAGCAGGCCAGATTTTCTGTAACTTAAAAGAAATCAGCCAGATTTTCTGTAACTTAAAAAAAAAAAAAATCTCTGGCATTCCTTCATTATTTAATTGGGGAAACTATATTGTCCAGGATATATTCATTCTATCATTTTACAATCGTTTTGCCAAAAATCTTTCCCTTCAACTTACCCAACTTCAGCCTTTACAAACATTTTCATTTCACCTCACATTCACACCTGAAAGCCTTTCCAACTTCTAAAATTTCCAAGATACTCATTGTAATTCATACTTACTTGTTAGAAATCATTTCATTGCCCCCATTCTCGTGGTAAGTTACATCTAGAATTTGCAAGAGGGGACTAAGGGATACTCTGGAAATGTGTGCACATTTCTGGTTGTGGGCACAATGTGGCCGGTTCTTCTGACATTTAGTAACTGAGGTCAGGCATCCTTTTCATCATGAAATATGCTGTCTCTAGTCCACAGATTGTCCTCAGCTCCACCGGACTCCCAAACGTCCTTCTGGACCTTCTTGGAAGTAAAAATCTTTATTTACCTGAGCCTAAACCTGAACTCTCTTTGTGTATAAATGCAAATATATCACATGGGTTTAGTGTCTCTCGGACTCATATACTGAGGGTCAGTTGACTTTTGTTTGACTGCTTTGCGGTGCTTATTTTAGAACATGGTGTCCTTGAGAGCAGTAGCGTTTGGGTCGGAGCCATCAGTGAAATGTGACTCTGTCCTGACTGGGTCGGACCCAGGTGTGTGGAGGGCCGGGTCAGGGCCAGGGACAAAGTAGGCGATCAGCACACATTTACTGAGTGAACGAATCTTCCCTAACAGAGCATGCGGCCAAAGCTTTCAATCTGCCAGTCTGGTAAGTGAAGAGGGTTACTCCGTAGAATTTACTTATTTGCATTTCTCTCATGAGTAAGTCAAGCATCTTGTCAAATCTATAAAAGACATTTCATTTCCTTTTCTGTGAACTCTATGCTGGGGTCCATTTTATGGGCTTATTAGATTGGAAACACTTGAGCTGAGGTGGACACATTTTTCATCCGAAGACTGATTCAAGAGAGGAGACACTAGCCACAGTCTGGAAGAAAATATTCTAACAGGTATGTTGGAAAAGGTCTTGATTCCAGACGACATAAAGTGCAATACATAAGAAGAAAAGATTTTAATGAAGTTAACCGGGTGGATTTCAAGGACGGGCCTTTATTATTATTATTGGTAAAGATTTTAATTATTTATTTGACAGAAAAAGAGAGATTAAACAGTAGGCAGAGAGAGGGAGAACACAGATGGAATTTGGTGCAGGAGTCGAAGGCAGAGGCTTTAACCCCCTGAGCCACCCAGACACTGTTCTCAGAAGGCCTCTGCTGAAGTCAGGGCTCCAAGGTGCCGAGGCTGCAGGGCAGGTGAAAAGCAAGTCTCAGCGCTGCTGGAATCTGGGTAACTTGGAAACCCCGTTTTTTTCAGGGGTGCCAAAAGCTTGGGGTGGGGGTATGCACGTACACAAAGGCTTAGGCACTTATAAGAGGGCATTTCCTCCAATGTGAAAAAAAGCTTCCAGGGACTGGTTGTTTCCGCCCGGTTTCGAACCGGGGACCTTTCGCGTGTTAGGCGAACGTGATAACCACTACACTACGGAAACCCCGTGGGGAGGCTGCCTCTCAGGGCTTGTGGCATTGGTACACCCTCTCCTGGGTGCCCCAAACCCAGTAACTTCGAGGGATTTTTCTTTTAGTGCCTTTTCAGTCACGGTGACTTTATTTCCCCTTCCACTTTTTGTTTGTTAAAACAGCAACAAAGAAAGGAGGTGAGTCACCACCAAAGGTAACTAGAAACCCGAGTCCAGATTCCTTCCCAGACGCCAGGCAAGGTCACCTCAGGCTGCCAGGGGCTGTGGGGTCCACCTCTCCAATGACCTTGAGAAGCAGGAGCCACCACAGCCCGCTGGACACCCCCCAAACTTCCGCCCGGGCCAAGCTGGTCTGGGGGCCTCTGCCGGGCGAGTGGGGGGCTGTGCCCAGCTTACATGGGGGGAGGTGACAAAAGGGTGACACGATGACTCATGCCCCCCCCCACCCCCCGACCCGCTCTGCAACGCCAGGGCTCATCTGCTTAACAGATGGTGCGCTTGCCTAGTTTTTATTTTTCTCTTTAAATAATTTTTATTTATTTAAAATAAATATGATTTAATTTTTTAATGATTTAAATGAGAGAAAATGATTTAATGATTTAAGTGAGAGAAAATAAATTTCTCTCATTTAAACTGACGCTCCTCACCCTTTTTCCCCTACCCAGCGTCTCCCTGAGGGGTCTGCAAGGTGCTCACCGCCAGACGACCTTTCCTCAAATCCCTTGAGGGTGTATCCGCCCTCCTGCAAATGGCAACATGGAAAACGCTCTCTCTTCACCAAAAACTGGTCTGGTCGCAATGTTGCAGGAAACAGAAGAGAAGCAGTATTTGCTAGATGGCAAAACCGCCTGTCTTGTTTTTTAATTCTGACATCAACAGTATAAATGATAGTTCATTTTTCATTTCAGTAAGTTGGCTAGGCATTAATTTTAAAAGAATTAATGAGTAGCCCGCAATGTGTCCAATACTGACCTAGGCTCTGGAGGTACCAGATGTCCTGAAAAATTGGACAGGTCTGGGGTTCAAAGGGCACCTGCATGATTATTATAATATGATTGCACAAAATAATGATTTTGGCAATTTTAAAATTTTAAAACCATCAGGTTAATGATTTTAAAATTGCCAAAAAAAATCTCTATCAAATAAATAATCTTTTAAAATAAATTAATAAATAAATGCATAGAAACGGGGCAATTTTCTAACTCCTAGGGATTAGGAAAAGCTTTCAAAAGAAATGATAACTGATCTAAGATTGGATAGATGAGAAAAATGCACTGAGGAGAGGAGAGAGGAAGTCATACAATGACCCCCACCCCAAGCTTTTGAAGGGGGAGGTCTGGCATTGGGGGCAGCATGGTGGGTCAGGGGTCAGGGGAGATGGCCTGGGACCTTGGAATGATGAGGATACACTCACTTTAGTCAGTAGAGAAATAGGATTTCAGTTAAAGACAAGACATTTTCATAAAGACGTATCAGTGAATCATCAGATCTTATTTGGGATCAATTTGTAGAGAACAAATATTCCCCAGGAATTATATTTAAGCACTCATGTCTCCCAGCAGTGTTTCATATCACTGTTTATCACCTTTATTTCTTACAGTAGTCAGCATTCCACGACAAGAGATCTATAAAATTAGTCTTCTGACACATAACATCCCTACCAGATGGCCCACAAAAGGAGAAATCAGCCTGTTACCCCACTATGAGGAGAAGCAAGAAACTAATTGAAATGAAACCCGTAGTTTGAGAAATGTTATGCACCATGAGTCGGGCGGAGAGCATTTAGGGAGTATGTCAAATACTTTAAAAGTATTTCTTGGAACGTCGAAAAAATAGAGCACATAAACAAGAAGATCTCAGGTCTCAGGATTCAAAGTATTTTTCCAGGTTTATTATTTTTTAGAGGTGCCTAACTAATAAATGCACTAAGGGTTTTCAGGTTTACACTTTTATTTCCAGTTGCCTCCAGCATTTTTAAAAGGGATTTTGTGTTCTTTGCTGTTAATTCTTCTTTTTTTATCCTCTCCTCTTTAAGATACAAATCATATTACTCCTCCTTCCAAAATTTCTGGTATATCCTAGAGTCCCTTACCACATGAAGAGGAGAAAACAGTTTTAACACTGCTTGATTTACACTAAATTATTTTAGAATTTTTACCTTGTTCTTTTCTTTCATTGCTTTTGAACTGGATTTGACAAAAAGCAAATGAGTAGACACAACTCCAGGCTTACTAATGGGTGTGGAAAATGGCCATAAACATATAAAAGAATAGAATTCAGAACCACAACCATTGAGGTGCTGGGAAAAATGGACAGCCAGAGGCACAAGAATAAAACTAGACCCTATTTACGCCACCCACAAAAATTAACTAAAAGTGGATCAAGGACTTGAATGTAGGTCCTCAAGCTATAAAATCCCTGAGAGAAAACATAGGCAGTAAGTTCCCTGACATCATGTGTTCCTGGATCTGACAGCAAATGCAAGGGAAACAAAAGCAAAAAGAAACAAATGGGACTAAAACCACAGAGCTTTTGCACAGCAAAGGAAACCGTCCAGCCGAATGAAAAGACAACCTACAGAATGGAAGAGGACATTCTGGTGGGGGTCACTGTGTTGTGCATACAGATGTCTAATTACAATATGCATTTAGAAGGTATATAAAATTATATGCCGATTTTACCTAAAAAGGAAAAAAAAGTCACAACCACTGAAACTAGATCTCTAAGTCACTCGCCTCTCTACACAGAAGAGGGCCCACTTAACAGCAGCAGAGATATCATTCACCAGGGAGCTTGTCTAAAGGCTGAACTTCAGGCCGCATCAGAGGTGTAGTGAATTAAATCTTTCATTTTAATGGGTCACCAGGTAATTCATGTGCTCGTTAAATTTTGAGAACCGTGGCTCGGCTCCAATGCACTATTCAGTGGGCCAAGAGCTACTGGGGATGGAGGAGGGGGAAATGGCCATTCAAGGAGCCATTCAAGAAAAACAAATGTAGACAACGTTCTAGTTGGTAAAGTCTAGGAGGCAAAAATAATTCAGTCACAGATATCACATAAAACCTAAGTGGTGAGTGCCTGACACTTGATCTAAAATGTGAAAGACCAAGAAGCAAACCTCACTTATCTTAGGCCGTTCCGGTGCTCAAATCCTAACAGTAGAACTAGTTCTCTGAGTTTTTCAGTTCTCAGCAGAGATATTTTGATTATTTGATCACTTTAGGATTGGGAGAGATTTTTTTGCTGTTGTTATTTTTTTAAAATAAGATTCTTCATCTAATGCTGTCGCGCTTCCCCTTCTGGGGCTTTAGGGATGTAAATTCAAATTATCTCCAATTCTCCAATGCCAAATTACAAAAGCTCACGCTAGAAGGCCCCGCTGGGAGTCGAACCCAGGATCTCCTGTTTACTAGACAGGCGCTTTGACCAGCTAAGCCACAGAGCCCTCAGTGGAAGGCAGCTCGCTTGCATATAATGTGAGGATGACTTTGCTGCTTCCTCTGCCCATTGTGGTTCCCAAGAATTTTTGACCAACGGAAGGGCATCCAGACTCATTCTCAGGGTTATTAGCATTTTTTAAAATTCTCATGATTTTGATCGTTTTCTTAAGTTCTCCAGAAAGGTGTCCAGCAGTTTACACACTGTGCGGGGAAGAGAGACTTCCTCGGCCACTAGGCCCCTTGCAACAGGGCAGCCAGACCATCTCCCTTCCAGGAGCGTCTAAAACTCCACATAGAAGGCAGATTCAGCTTGGAATCTGCAGTAGGGAAACATTGGGGCTTCTCGGCTACACAGGCTCAAGCAATGCGGATTGCCTGAGGCTTTCCTGGGATGAAGCGGAAATCACTGGGCAAAAGGCAGGTGCTCAGACGCGGGCAGTTTTCTTTCTCTTTGTCATTAAGCGGTTGCCTTTTAATTCCACGTGAAACTGACCACTTTCTGTATTTGCAGAGACTGGTAATTTGCTATAGCAAGAGGGAATGCATTAAAAATACACAGAGCTTCTTAAATTGGACACCTGAAACTAACACTACACTGTCTGTTTGCCTGGAATTTAAATACAAACTTGGGGGGAAAAAAGCTGTTTAAGAAAAGAAATTATATATAAATATCAAAACACTTGAACACTTCCCTGGAATGTCAGCTTCCTTACATTTTCCCAACAAGCCATATTGGATAGATCCCTTCTTACTCTCACCTTTTGCCCCCGACCCACAGCAAGTCTCAGCTTGTTCCCTGTTTTCGGGCTTACTCTCACCTTTTGCCCCCAACCCACAGCAAGTCTCAACTGTTCCCTGTTTTCGGGCTGCTCCACACAACCGGTAAGAAGACTGCAGTCAACCACTTGCAAATATAAATAACAGCCTATAAATACAAATCTAATAACCAGGAAATTCCACCACCTCTCTCTCTCTGCCTCACATGTAGATAAATTTAAATGCTTTTGACACAGGTGAAATCAAGTGCTCATCTCCCTGTACAACCAGAAACTAGTGGATCTGGGGATTAAGAGAGGCTTTGTGGTGTGTGTGAACCTTACAGCCTGCTGCTGTGGTCGGCCTCAGGAGAGATGAGGGAACGTTTTAGGCAGCTCCCCTCCAAGTGATTCCCCGACTGCTCAAAATTGTTTAGGAAGGAAGATCAAAGTTTGGGTTGATTTTTTAGATGACACGCCCACTGCATCACTAAACCTCATCTAGGAAACGCCTTCAAAATGCTCTTTTCATTAGAAACCATCTGTTGAGTCGGGAAGAAGTGATTGTTTCCAAAACAGAGGCAGACACGAGATGCTCAAATGTGTGATTCCAAGACTCAGACCAATTTGCTTTATGCTATTTCCAAAACCCACATTCATTTCTTTCTTTTGTAATAAAAAAACAGTCTGTCTTAGGTGCCTGGGGGGCTCAGTGGGTTAAAGCCTCTGCCTTCAGCTCAGGTCATGATCTCAGGGTCCTGGGATCAAGCCCTGCATCGGTCTCTCCCCTCAGCAGGGAGCCTGCTTCACCCTCTCTCTCTGCCTACTTGTGATCTCTCTCTGTCAAATAAATAAATAAAATATTTTTTTAAAAACCCAATCTGTGTTATCCTTTAGAATATTTTTACGTGTGACAGAACAGATGTAGTTCCGTGAAGGTCTTCTTGCTTGTGGATATACTTTCGTGTTTGTCTACTTCTGAGCTTGTGAAATACTATTTTGCATTTTGTTGATCTCTGTACTTCCATCTAAATTTCATTTCTTATATTCCTGAGAATGCGGATGAATCCTTCATTAAGCCTTACAGTTTTTAATTCCTAATGGTAACTTCCAAGTAGACTTATTTATTTTGTTGGTATTCTATTAATTTGAACAGATCAAATACTGCAAAAAGATAGCACCTATGCTATTCCAATGATCGTTAGAGAAATTAACCAAGAAATTGACCTAGCATGCAAAACATTGTAGCAGAAGAGAGAATTAGCATATTTTCAGTGGACTATGACATGTGTGGGAGAAAACATGTTTTTTAATATGGTGAGTTAAACAATTCAATATCATGGTGTTCTACCCTATGTGTTTATCTCTGAAATTCTACCGCAAACAGAGAAGCCAAGCCAATTGCATTAGTATCCTTCCCTCACCGCCTGCCTGCATATAGTAACCACCAAAGACATTCAAATATTTACAGCTGGTGAATAACTCCTAAAATTTTTAGATGCACAGAAAAAATAAATAAGAACCCTCAACAGAAACTTTCAGCATTCCAGCCTACACTGAAAGTAGTTATATTTAATGTTTTTTAGAAGTTTCTTGAACTATAGGTCTCACTTGAACAGAATTGCCTTGACTGGCTAAAATTAAGTACTCGAGTTATAATAAATGACAAAAGCAAGTGGAGAAACTGCTTCTAATAAAAATACACAAGAGAAAGAATCCCTAATACATAAAGGGAAAATGCAGTTGTTTAAGGGATCCTGATGTTATTCTATACAAAAAGCAAATAATTTGAAGAGAGAGGTGAAACCCTTGATAAATTATGTTCATTCCTATTATTGCAGTGGCCCAATGGAAAAGATTGGCAGAGGAGGTGTAGATATGACTGTATTTTAACTATTTGAAATTCAGTGATGTTTTACAAATATTCCATCCTCCTTTTCAATTTGTTCTTCCTTTCTAAATAAATTGGAGCACTGAAATAAGGCGCTGTAGTTTCTCCTGTTGTACATTTTTACAAATTATGTTATCCTTTTGGGGATGTGGAAACTCTCTTTTCTGGGCCCCTGTTGAGACTCCACGGGCAACCCTGTTCTTCCAAAATTCACCTTTCTCACGACAGCATCTGAAGTTCAAGGGGCCTCCACTTTGGAAGTTGTACTCCCACCACATTGATTAAAGCCTCTGCAGTCTTTCCTAGATTTTCACTCTAAAAGACTAACTTTCCTCTTCCAGTGCAAAGTGCCTTGCTGACTCACCCAGAGCTCACCACAATTTAACTTAATTTTTATAATACGGATGTCTCAAAACAAAGCACGTTTTGGAACATGAGATGGACTGGACTACCTGTAAGGTCTCCATCGCGTCTTCGGCTGCTGCTATTGTAAACAAATCCATGATCTTACAAAAAGGAAAAAAAGGCTTGCCACTATTTATTTTAAAACAATGAGGCTGATGAAGGCATGAAAAAGGGAAAAAAAACAAGGTAAGAATTCAGCAAGGTCCATCTGATTTATTTCGCTTATCATAATACCTTCTAGGTCTATCCATGTTTCAAATGGTGATATTTCATTCATTCTTATGACCGAGTAATACTCTAGTGTGTGTGTGTGTGTGTGTGTGTGTGTGTGTGTGTGTGTGTGTGTGTTGTGTGTAGGTAGTATCTTCTTTATCCATTCATCTATCAATGGACACACGGGCTGCTTCTGTATCCTCGCTATTGTAAACAAGGCTGCAATAAACATAGGGGTGCATATATCTTTTCAAATTAGTGTGTTCATTTCATTTGGGTAAATATGTAGCCTTGGGATTACTGGATCACAGGGTAATTCTATTTTTAATTTGTGGAGGAGCCATCATACTGTTTGCCACAGGGGCTGCACTGATTTAAATTCCCACCAATGGTGCATGAGGGCTCTCTTTTCTCCATTCTCACCAATACTTGTTATTTCTTATCTTTTGGATACTAGCCATTCTGACCTGTGTGAGGTGATAATATCTGGCTATGGTTTTGATTTGCATTTGCCGGATGACTAATGAGGTTAGGCATCTTTTCATCTGTCTGTTGGTCATCTATATACCTTCTTTGGCAAAATGTCTATTCAGTTTGTAGGGGATTTTCTACATAAAAAATCTTGTTATTTGTGAATAAAGATGGCCTTATTTCTTCCATTTCAATCTGCACATTTTGTTTTAATGTAGTAGCTAAGATCTCTAAGTCTTTCCTTGATCAGGAAAAGTGAGAAAGAGAACATTTTTGTCTTGATTTAAATTTTAGAAGGAAGCATTCAGTCTTTCACCATTAAGTATGATGTTGTTTGTACTTTTTTTTTTTTTTTGTAGATAGCCTTTATGTGTTTAGGGAAGCAAAGCTCCCTTCTTTCCCTAGTTTGCTGTGAATTTTTACCATGAATGGATATTGAATTTTACTAAATGCTTTTTCTGCCTCTATTGATGTGATCATATCATTTTTTGTATTTAGGTAGCCTATTAATATGGTGAATTACAAAAATATGGTGAATTGCCCTAATTTTTGAATGTTAAAACAGGCTGGGATAAATTTCATGTAGTAATAATGTATTATCCTTTTTATATTTTTCTGAGTTTGATTTGCCAATATTTGTTTAAGGATTTTTGTGGCTATGTTTAAGAGCGATGTTGTGCTATAATTTTCTTTTAATAGCTTTGTCTCATTTTGGTATGCATATTTTAATATATATCCTAGAGGTAAATAAAAGTTTCTATCTGGGACCATTGGCAAGTTAGCCAAATACACTGGTTCAACACTAAGTGGAAATTTCCCGCAGAGACAGAGAGTGTATCTATCACTCATTGGCTCATGACTGAACAGGTGTGCACATGTGATGTGTAATGGCTGTGCCTTCATCTCAGAATGGATATCCTCTAATTCTGTCTCCTTCTGTGTCAGTCCGCTGTTACTGCCTAAGAAATCACCCCGAATATCGCCAACGTAAAACATAGTTATCTATTCCAAAGAGACAACTGGTTGGCTCTGGGTCACTTGATGTAGGCTGGACTCAACTGGATAAATCTGATCTCACCTGGGCTTGCTGGAATATCTGAGGATCAATTGATAAAAATTCAGACTGGGGTAGAGGGCGAGTGGACTGTTTCGGGTGAGTCTCATCCTCCTCATGGAACTAGCAGACTGGCTAAGGTATGTTCTTCTGCCTATGGGATCCCAAAGAAGCCCAAATGCACAAACATTGGGTTATGCCAAGGCCACTAACATTCCATTAGTTAAGGCAAGGCATATAGACAACCTCAAGACTCTTTCAAGAGGTCTATAAGTTCTAAACTAATTTCATAGTAATACTAGATATTTTTGATGGGCTTGATAGTGATCTTAATGAATGCATTTTTCAATCTTGTGAACTGAAATGCGCAGTAGTTTCAGGACAAGGAATGAAGGAGGAGTTAATGTGAACTGTTGCTAAATTCAAGGACAGTTTTCATAAAATAGAAATGCATTTTTTTAGTGGCTAGTACTACAATGTCATCTCAAGAAGGGTTTTGTTGTTTTTTTTTTTTAACTTTGTATGTACTACTGTATCCCAGAACCTTGAAAAGTATCTGGAGCATAGTAAGCTCTCAATAATATGGGTAGAAAAACAATAAATGTTGACCAGACTAAGAGTGTTCCAGAAGAATGGAAGTGGAGAAGTCACAGTATTCATTAAGACTTTCAAGATTATGTATGTGAAATGTAGGTGGCTCCCTTGTCCAATATATCCCCCCCCAGGCCAAGTTCACAGAAGTTAATTCTTAGTCATGATTATAATCTATACCCAATTTTGGTCTTCTTTTCTCACCTTGATTCTAGTAAGAGTTCTTAGAAGACTATCCCATCTTCAGGTTCCATGGTGTAGTGGTTATCACATCTGCCTTACACGCAGAAGATCCTGGGTTCAATTCCCAGTGGAACCACAAGGTTACCTCTGGCTTCTGTCCAGAAGAAATTTGGGGACTTCTCCTTTTCCCTCCAGATACTGAGATAACCTAGGGCCCCGGGGGTTGTGTCCTCAGTTTCCCCTTCTGGACACTCACTTGATTGGGCATGCCGGCTTGCACTATCAGAGGATTTCTCTGCTTTTCATGATGGCCAGGGAGAAAACAGTTACAAGCAAGGCCTGATCAACAACCAACATGGAATCCTTTAAAACAGTACACAGCCAGGGCCTGATTGAAAAGATTATTCTAATTCCCTAGTAGCTACAATGTTAAGGATTTATAATTGCAGAAACAGCATCCACTTTAGCAAGTTGAAGCAATAGAGGTGGAGAAATGTAGTTAAAAGAAACCCCAAGTGTTTGATCTCAGAAACCAGAAGACCCTAGTTTTCATGTAATTAGACGTGTGTGGTTTCCCACAGAATCAGATTTTAAGGAGGGTAGATCAGACATTCTTTTGTGGTTTTATAAGGAAACACCATTCACATGCTTGTGCACAGAAAGTTGCTACACTACCAATGTGAGAAAATTTGACACTATTAAATAAAATGGAAAGCACATTAAAAAAAAAGCACTATGTAATTTTTAAATATCTCATAATTTGGGTAGTGATTTAAAACCTGAGGATAGTAACAGTCACTCAGATCTGAATTTCCCAACATATTCAATATATTCAATACCTTCTCCCCGACAAGAAGAGAGAACACTACACACTTCAAGTGACTTGAAGGAAAACTATAAACACCCAGTCCGAGCAGACCTACCTTTCAGGAGCTCCCAAAGGCAAGTCTTTGCAGAGAAGGGAAGAAGGTCCAGAAATCCATCTAGAAGTAAGAAACTGGGAACGGAGAGGCTAAGAATCAGCTAACGTTCCCCTCCCCTCAAATAGAAATTCCACCCTAAGTGAGAAAAACACTGAAAAGGGCTCCTGGTAGATCAAAACACCGTCTGCAGGGAAGGAATATGGACGTCAGCCAGAAATAAGGCAGTAGCCGCACAAAGGAAGGGTGTCTGGATGAAAAGAAAACAGGAAGGAGTAGCTCCCTTTGGAGACTGGATGGTAAAGAAAAAATGAAGAAGTGGCTTCAAAATCCTGTGAGACCAAAGGAGACAAAAATCTGAAGACACAGAAATTTTTCCTCGTGGACTCCCACCTCCTCTCCCAAAGATACCTATTAAAGTTACTATATTGTTATGTAGGGATAGAAGTGGTTGGTCTTGAACTAGGAGTTGTGTAAATTATCCCAAATCTCTTCACACAATATCTGAATAAACTTTATACAAAATAACTATAAGAAAACACAAAATCAAAATATTTTAGTTGTTGAAAATTCTTCCAAAAATGAAAAAGTAGAAGAAAAATTTAGTACAGATCTCATTTGAATGAGACATTTTCCCTTTTTCTGCATTTCAAAGGCAATGTTAATGAAAATATATGAAAACAAATTTACGAATTTATATCATGACATTATTGAGTGTTAATAACTGTAATTTTATACTGAAGAAAATAATCTGCTAAAATTAACACAAATTTTATGTTCTGAAAATCAAAAACCATTTGTGCATAAATAAATATTATAAAAAAGTATATTCTAAAAATATAACCTTGTTTAAAAGTATTATATTCATCTAGAAGCGCCTGGGTGGCTCAGTTGTTACGCGTCTGCCTTCAGCTTGGGTCATAATCCCAGGGTCCTGGGATGGAGCCCCGCATTGGGCTCCCTGCTCAGCAAGGAACCTGCTTCTCCCGCTACCATTCCCTTTGCTTGTGTTCCCTCTCTAGCTGTGTTTCTCTCTGTCAAATAAATAAAAAATCTTAAAAAAAAAAAAAAGTATTAAATTCATCTAGTTAATCTAGTTTCAAATTGTAGTGTTTCTCAGGAACAAATCCATTTTGCTTATACTGTTTTCATGTATAAATCATTTTCCAATAATGTGAAGTGGCTATTAGTCCTGATCATATTGACTAAAGAGCCATTTTAACTCAAACCATTATTTTCATAGAAGAAATACTCATAACATACAATAATTTCCTTTTTTTAACACTTAAAGAAAATTTTCCATGATCACTTTAAGACTTCATAGAATCTCGTTTACTGAAGGAAAAGGTAAGGTGCACCAATAAACTAAACTGAACATAAATAACATTACATACTTATTAAATATCTGTTGCATTTAGTAATTAAGAAAATCTCACTCTTTGATCCTTTTATTTATTTCATTTTTTCCTTTTTTCTTTTTTTTTAATTTAAATTCAATTAGTTAACATATAGTTTATTATCTAATCAGTTTCAGAGGTAGAGGTCAGTGACTCATCAGTCATATATAATACTCAGTGCTCATGACATCACATGCCCTCCCACATGCCCCTCACCCACTTAGGACACCCCCCCACCTCACCTTCAGCAGCCCTCCGTCTGTTTCCTGTGATTAAAAGTCTCTTATGGTTTGTCTCCCTCTCTGATTTTGTCTTGTTTTATTTTTCCCTCCCTTCCCTTATGATCCTCTGTTTTGTTTCTTAAATTCCACATATCGGTGAGATCATATGATAATTGTCTTTCTCTGATTGACTTATTTCACTTAGCATAATACCCTCTAGTTCCATCCATGTTGTTGCAAGAGACATTTTCAAACAAACATGTTTGGAGTTTTAATAATCACATTAAATCAGAAATTCAAAATATTAAAACAAATGGACAAAAATGGGAAGAAATGAAATGAAAGTTGAACATAGAAAACAATGAAAGAAAGAAAGAAAGAAAAATCACATCAGAAATGAAGACTACATTACAAGGCACCCAAGGGAGAATAAGTTTACAACATAAATGTTTGGTAATGGGAAATGAAGAAAGAGAACCCACAAAGGAAGTGAAAAGGAGATAACGAAATAAGAAAAATGGGTCAGAAAAAAAATGACTTAAATAAAAAGCAGGCAAAGAAATTTCAATACATGAGTAACTGGATTTCCTGAAAGAAAAACGGTCAACAAAATATAAATAGTAATTAAAATCTATAACCCAAGAAGTTTCTATAAATAGAGGAAGCCTAACATCAGACTTCTGAAGAGCAATATAAAAAATTAGATTAGCATGAAAAAAATAGAAATAGAAGAGTGAAGCAAGAATTCTGTATCTAGCTGAGCTGAGATCTTCAAGAATCAAGACTATGAAAGAGAATTTTAAATATGTACATACTGGACTCTTCTTGCAGAGTAAATGATAAGATGGGTTCATTCAGTTAAGAAATAAAGAAACTTTATTGGGTGAACATTAAATATATTTAATTGTAGATTGACAACTCAAATAAATTCAAGGGCAAAAGCGGGAGTATAATATTAAATGTCCCTATTCTGGTACAAAAAAATAATGCATGTAAAATAGGAACAGAAAGGAAAGGAAAGAGGAAACAAAATAAATGTACTGACCATGACATAGATGGTAAGGAAGGGTGAATGGCCAAAAACAACAACAGCAAAACTGGGGGAAAACAAGTTAGGGTAATTAAATGGGGGAAACATGAGCATTAAAGTAACTGCTAGGACAAGAATTCAAACCATCCCAGATGTCACAGGAAACTTTTTAAATAAGAAAAAAGGAATACAAGAAATACACATTATAATGATAAATATAAGACAGAGCTAAGAACAAATGTATTAACCATATCATATATGTGAATAGGCTTAAGTCATAGGTTAAAATGTTTTCAGATGGGCTTGGAGAACAAAACATAACAATATAATTGCTAAGATGTACATCCAAAGTAAAATCATTCAGAGAGAAGAAAATGAAACGGGCTAAGGTACAGCAGGAGGAAACCATAAAAAAGCAGGGTTTGTGATCTTGACAGGAGATAATTTTGAATTCAAGCCCCCCCCCAAATTAAACATGACAAAAGAGATCCGTTTTGAATGTTAAAGGCTTTGAACCCAATAAAGTTAGAACACATAGTTCTATGTGTATACATAGTTACATATACAGAGTTACATACTAAAGAATGTACCAGCTACATTTATAGAATAAAAATTACAGAAGACGCAAGAAATAGGTTTAAGAACAATAATAACAAAGGCTTTAAAAGGACACCTTCAGCACAAGATAGGTGAAGAGACCCCAGAGTAAGAAAGGATATGGAGGAGCAGGGCAGCATAATCAAGGACGTAGACTTACGGATATTGATCTGGATTTATAACCTTGTATTGAGAATCTGCATTTTTCTCCGGGAAACACTGACAAACACTGGTGACACAGCATGTCACAAAGGGGGCTCCAATGGACTGTAAGGTCCACTGAGCAGAACCGTTACAACTGGCACGCTGGTCCTAACAGGAACTTGCTGCTTTGTAAGACTCAGCCTTGGGGGGAGAAGCAGGATGGCGGGGGAGCAGGACACCTAGGTACCCTCGGGTCCCAGGAGTCCAGCCGGACAGTTATCAAACCACTCTGAACACCCGCAAACTCAACAGGAGGTCGGAGAGAAGAAGAGCGGCGACTCCGGGA
>CM053608.1:123455990-123472120 GCA_028646535.1 Procyon lotor | reverse complement strand
CGGGGTTGGGAACGGAAGGGCTCGTTCTGACCTGGAGGCCAGATCATGTAACCCCCAAGGTTATTCACACAGCACGAGTCTCTCAAACCACCTTCTTGACCTTACTGTGTACCTGCGAGGCCGGGAGGTCGGTTCTGCGGGACAAATCACAGAAGCATTTATCTGTACAGAACAGGGGTGAGGTGCAGACCGGCTGCGAGGACGCAAAGCTTTCCTTGGAGAGCTCGCAGGGAGGCAAGTTTGTAGGCGCAGGTGGGAAGAAGGCTTCCTGGCCTGGAGGTGGAGTTCTGCAGGGGGAGCCTGGAGGAGAGCCCCTCCTGTGTCACTTCCCGTGACCCTTTCTCCCATCCATGGTGGCTTAATAAAAAAGGCCCGGTTTGTTTAGTTTCAAAATTATCAGACAATAAAACTGATAGGAGAGGGGCGTACAGTTCTAACATGAAGAGATTCGCCCACCCACCACCACATCCAGGATGCAGAGCTATTCCATTGGGTCCAGAACCCGGTCTTGTGCTCTCCCTGTATCATAGTCACACCTTCCTCCCACTCTTAACCACGGACTGGCCCCCCATCTCCCTAGTTTGTCTTTTCTGGGACGTCATATAAATGGAAACTTACACGAAGAACGTTTTGAGACTGGCAACTGTCCCTTAGCACCATGCCTTGGAGATTCCTTTGTCTTGTGTGACTTCCTTATTGCTCAGTAACATCCCACTAAATAGACGTCCAGCTGTTGGTGTTGTTTTAATCTGCTCACCCGTTAAAGAACATTTGGATCATTTTTTCCAGTTTGGGGTCCTTATGAATTGTTCTGCTCCAAATGTTCATGTACAGGTTTTCTTGTGAACATAAGTTTTCATTCAGCCTGGTTTTGAAAAGCAAACTGGTTTGAACTTCAGTGCTGGTTTGAGATTTATTGATTGTGTGATGAGCTTAGATCAGTTAACTTTTTTTTTTTTAAAGATTGTATTTATTTATTTGTACGGGGCAGAGGGAGAGAGAGAAGCAGGGACCCTGCGGCAGGACTTGATCCCAGGATCCCAGGATCATGACCTGAGCTGAAGGCACACCTTAACCAACTGAGTCACCCAGGTGCCCATTTTATTTTCATTTTTGAAAGGTATTTCCTCTCTATATAAAATTCTGAGGTGACACTTTTTTTTTTTCTTTCTGCAAGTGCTTTAAAGAGGTTGTTCTACAGTCTTCTAGATTGCTTGGTTTCTGATGTGTTATCTGTGTTCTATTTCTAATGTGTCTTTTTTCTCTCTGGCTGATTTTAAGATTTTCTCTTTGTCACTACTTTTGACTGATTTGATTATTATATACATTGGTTCAGTTTTCTCCACGTTTCTGTGCTTAGAATTTTTTGAGCTTCTTGGGTCTATGGGTCTAGAGTTTTTGTCAAATTTGTATAGTTTTTAGCTACTATTTCTTCAAGTATTTTTTCTGCTCCACTCCCCCAATCTGTACATTTCTATTGCACAAATATTAGTCTGTTGAAACCTGCACCCAGCTCATTGATACTCTGTTCATTCTTTTGAAAAGATTATCTTTTCTCTCTGTTTCTTTTTGGGTAGTTTTATTGCTGTCTTCAAGTTCACCGATCTTTACTTTGCAATGCCTAATTTGCCATTAACCCACCAGTGCCTTTTTCATCTTGAGCACTTTAGTTTTTACCTCTGAGTTCATTTTGAGCCTTTTCAAAAAATTTCACTCGCTATTCTCTACTTATTTTGGACATGTGGAATGTAACTATATCAAATGTGATTCTCACATATGTTTTTTCAGATTGGTTTTTATTGACTGATTCTTTTTCCTTGTGGCTTGTGATTTTTCTTCCCCCCCCCCCCCCCAGTAATGTTTGTTTGGATGCCAGACAGTATTGATTTTTATCTTTTTGGGTGCTAGGTATTTTTGTGTTCCCAAAAATATTTATGAGCTTTTATCTGGGATGCAGTTAAGTTACTTGGAAACACTTTGATCCTTTCAGGTCTTGCTTTTAAGCTTTGTTAAGTGGGACCAAAGCAGTTCTCAGCTGGGAGCTATTTATTCCCTCATATAACATGACTATTCTGTGGATTCAGCCCAGAAAATGCAGTTTTCTGGTATGGCTGTCAGAATGCGCCCTGTTTGAGCTCTGAGCACTGTTACCCCTATTGTTAAATAGTTTTCCTGGCCTTGAGTACTTTCCTCATAAAAAAGCCCAGAGACACACTTGGTTGTCCATCAGTGTGCCTCGTCATGGTGCAGAGGCCCCATCCGCTGGTCATGTTAGAGAAGTTCCAGACACCCGGAAGTGCGCCATCCCTGTCCCTTCTCGTCCACTGTGTCCCCACTCCCTGTCCCTCCTCCGTGTGTTGCAAATCCATCCCTGCCTTCTGTCTCTGCTCACTGTCTCTCAAATCCGTATTCTCACCTTGCCTCCATTTCTGAGGGGTCCACACAAATGTTCTTTCATGTCCATTCTGGCCTTTCCACCTCCCCGCCTCCAGCCCGGGGAGATCCTTTTCAAAACTCAGATGTGGCTTTGTCATCTTCTGTCATGAAATGGCTGCTTCTTGCTGTGGGTTGAAGACTGAATGCTTCTGTGTGTCCCGTGAGCCCCCGTAGCTGGCCTCTCTGCCCCCTGGTGTCACCCGGGCTCAGCGCAGACAGCCGTGTGCTCTGCCCACAATGGCCTCCTTCCATTCCTCACCCTCTCCAGGTCTCCTTGCACTTCCTGTTTGCTCTGCTTTGTCACCATGGTGATGCCGATGCATCCTTCAGAAATTAGTCCAGCATTGTCCCTTCAGTAAGCTGCCCTGAAACCCTGGCCAGGTCAGATGGCCTTATTAAAGACTCTCATAGCATCATGTGACTCTTCTTTGTGACACTTGTCACGACTGCAATTAGGTATGTATTATTGTGACTGATTGTTGTTTATCTACTAAACACTTGGCTCTATGAGATCAGGTCCTATCCAGTTTTTTTGCTCAGCACTGTATTGTCAGTATTTAGCACAGAGTTCAGTAAATACATGTTGAAAGAATAAAAGTTTATGAGTTCAGTCATTTACTCAAAACAGAGATATCCTACGGGCACCTGGGTGGCTCAGTGGGTTAAAGCCTCTGCCTTCGGCTCAGGTCATGATCTCAGGGTCCTGGGATCGAGCCCTGCATTGGGCTCTCTGCTCAGCAGGGAGCCTGCTTCTCCCCTTTCTCTCTGCCTGCCTCTCTGCCTAATTGTGATCTCTCTCTCTCTCTCTCTGTTGAATAAATAAATAAAATCTTTAAAACAAAAACAAAAAAACCCCACAAATATCCTAAAGATGCTTGGAAGGAGAAGGATAATCAGTAGGCATTATTCTAGTTATCAGATGTGCCTTTTCTTCATAAAAATGATCAGATATAAATATAAATACTGGCTCAGTCCAACTCGGTCCTGTTTGTAAAGAGTGTTGCAGCCCAGGAAAAGATTTTTTCCTGTGATACAAACTGATAATTGCAGTCTGTGTGGACAGTAGAGACACATACAATGTAGGTCCAACTTTCTTTAACAAACACACTCCTGGCTTTCTCCCGACTCTCACATGACCCACGCACGACAGTTCTGACACACGTGAGGGATTTTTTCCCCACACCAAGCAATTCTCTGTGATGCCAGCTGAGCATTTTAAAATTCACTTCAGTTTTGACACTAATCAGAGTTAGCAAAGACTCCCCAGGGTAAGCGCTCAGTCTCCACAGGACGGCCCCCACTTCTGATGCCAACCGCAAGTAGCTGGTCCCCAGATTGCCCACAGCCTCTGTCTGACTTGGCTACAAATTGGAGGGTCCCATGACCTCCCTCCTTCGATTCCATCACTTACTAGAATGGTTCTCAGGACGCAGGGAAATACATATGTTGGCCGGTTTAGTATATTATCAAGGACATAATGAAGGTTACAGATGACCACAGATGAAGAGACACAAAGGACAAGGTTCACAAGTGTCTGGTCTTTTTTTTCTTTTCAGTCTTTATGCTCTTTGCTTTGCAGTTTTTGAAAATTCTATTGATGTATCCTCTTGGAGAGTAGACTGTGTCCAGTCTACTAATGGGTTTATCAGAGGCATTCTTCATTTCTGTTATAATTTTTTAAAAAATCTCTACCATGTGGAGCTCCTGGGTGGCCCTTTAGTTGAGCGTCCAACTCTTGATTTCGGCTCAGATGAAGACCTCAGGGTCTTGAGATCAAGCCCCACATCCAATTCCCTGCTCAATGCCAAGTCTGCTTGAGATGCTCTCTCTCCCTCTTCCTCTGCTCCTCCCTTTGCTCTTGCTCTGTCTCTCAAATAAATAAATGTTAAAAAAAAATCTCTAACTTCTTTTTTTGGTTCTCCTTACATTACCCATGTGTCCGTGCATGCTGTCTACTTTATCCATTAGAGCACTTGCCACATTAATCCTGTATCTGAAAAGTATGAGAAGAATTTAAGTATTTGGGGGGGGAAATTGCACTATAACTGGTATTGACGATTGGAAAGAAGCCAAATGGGGGCTTCCCCTGATGTCACACAGAGAGTCACTAGAAGGCTGGGGTTAAAATGCGGGGTCGTCAGCATCATCTGCTCCATCTGCTTCCCAGGGCCGTAGAGATGAAGCTTGGACTCTGGAATTGCAGCTTGCGTGTAACCTGACGCAAATGACTTCAACACCCTGAACCTCCCCCAAAGTGAAGATTCTGTTTTCCACCTCCTGGGCTTGTTAGGAGGATTAACTCTGCCAATATCGTGAGTTGGTTTGGCATAAACTCACTAAGCATTAACTCCACACCCACACAAGTCATTCAAGTTTCCTTCCTCCAAGACGTGGAACACTAACTCTGGAGACACACACATGCACACACGACATAATGGATAAACAGTGTAAGGCACCGCTTTTAAGGACTAAAATTAGAAGTTAAAACAGTACAGTAAATTCTGTGGGAGATCCGGAAAACGGAAGTTAAGAATGTCATGGGACTAGTGTAACTCAAGTGGGGCTCTCAAATATGGTCAGGAGTTAGGAAATATGGGCAAAATAAGGAAGGCAAGAAAGGTTTTGGGGGCAGGAGAAGCAATAATAAACTAGTAAACGAGGAAGGAATGTTGAATGTTAAAATCATTGATTCCTTATATTTAATGCTTGCTTATTACATGCTATGATCTGGGATTCACACTGAAAACATGTTTAAGTGAAAATCTACTTACTGAGGCACCTGGGGGGCTCAGTCAATGAAGAGGCTGGTTCTTGGTTTTGGCTCAGGTCATGATCTCAGGGTCATGGATCAAGTCCCATGTCGGGCTCGTGCTCTCTCTAAATAAATAAGTAAATAAAGTCTTTAAAAAAAATCTACTCACCAAATAGAGTGACCCTCTCCCCAGTCCTTTTCAGTTGACTCAGAAGATGGGCAGCCAGGCTTCCAAATACCTCCTCCTCTTGTATTTGGAGAGGGTACATCTCTCCAAGAGATGGATGTACCATCCAGGTATCTCCCAGTAGAGACTGTCTCTTTCTAAGTTCTTCTGTGTTTACTCCTTGGGACGGACTGTCTTTGAAAATGTCCTGCTGCTCTGCTGTTGATTTCTCGGCAGGACATTTGCTTGCTTGTCCCCCAAGTACAAGGGGTAAGTACAAGGTCCAAGTATTTCATTCTGGGGAAACTAATCAGCCCCAAATAAAATGCTGTAGGTGCAACGTTTGGGGGTCATCTATTGAAACAGCCAGGCCCCTTCCCAGTAATCCTGCAGTGAAACGCAAGTTCCAGGTATGCTGATACACAAAAAGAAGGGTCGTCTCTCTTTTATCCTCTATGCTTAATGTTTCTTATCTTTTCTGTCCATGACTGGGAGTAAAAAAGAAATACATGTCATTGGAAGGTTGTGAAAATTATTTTTCATTTCAAAAAAGTAAATTTCTCCCTTTGCAACCTTTTCTTTTTTTAGACCTAGTTTCTGCTCTTATTTTATTTTTTTTCCTAGTTTCTGCTCTTCTTACATTAAATATAAAGCAATAACAGCAGCAGTTATTCAACAAAGAGGGAGTAGGTAAAAGTATTGCTTTGTGTAAACCAAAAACCAAACTCAAAAGAAAAGTTTGGGTTTCCTAAGATTTTATGTTTATGTAATCTCTATGCCCAACTTGGGGCTTGAATCACAACCCTGAGATCAAGAGTTGCACATTCCACTGACTGAGCCAGCCAGATACCCACAGAGGAAAAGGTTTTTTAAAGAGACATTCAAAGCCCTCTTAATGGGCTTTAGATAATAGTTTAAATGTTGATTAAGGAAGTTTTCTCACAGAAGACTCCACAAAAGCCATTTCTCTTTGATAGCAACTTTCCTTTCTTAATACCTGTTCATCTTTATGTTTTTCTCTTTCCTAATCTCTACAATTTAGCCTTTTCTCAAATCGCCTTCTCACCTGACAGTGTGTGTTCCATTCTCTTTGATTACTTTGTTTTCAATCAGACCCTTTCACACCCCTGGCATTTCCAGCTAAGCCCTCTGTAGACTACTAGGTTACATTTATATCCCAAGTGTTGAATGTTCTCAGTATTTACAATTTCATTGCCCTATTCCTCACAGAACAGCTTCTTTTCTTCCAGCATTGGACACATCGTAGATCTGTGTTTTTATGTTTTTTAGACGGCAAGTCTGGACCTAAAGCCGAGAAATCAACAGCAGAGCAGCAGGACATTTTCAAAGACAGTCCGTCCTAAGGAGTAAACACAGAAGAAGTTAGAAAGAGACAGTCTCTACTGGGAGATACCTGGAAGTCTAGACAACAGTTTAAGAACCAGGACTTAAACCAGGGGCAGTAACAGGGACAGGATACAGTCATCTGTATGGAAATTCCTGCCAAAGAAGGAGATACAGCATCTGATGAGTTTGGAACTGTTGTCACTAGACAACCAAGGGTTTCAGGGCAGATCCCACAGAAGAGTGTTTCCAAGAACATGGCACACATGGAAACAATCTTCAAACAAAACTCAGACGTAATTACACAAAGAAAGTGATGGAAAGAAAACTTGTGAATGTGGCAGATGTGGGAAAACCTTCAGAGACCACACTGCTCTTGTTCAACATGAAAGAACTCATCCTGGAGGGGGACCCTATAAATGTAGTGTCTGTGGAAAGGGGTTTAACCAGAGTTCCCACCTAACAAACCATCAGAAGACTCATACAGGAAAAAGGCCCTACAAATGCAATGAATGTGGGAAGGCCTTCAGTTACTGCTTGGTCCTTATTCAACATCAGAGAATACATAGTGGGGGGAGACCATATGAATGTACTGAATGTGGCAAGACATTCAGTCATAGCACATACCTTAGTCAGCATCAAAGAATTCACACTGGTGAGAAGCCCTCAAGTGTCCGGAATGTGGAAAGGCTTTTAGCCAGAGCACCCATCTTACTCTGCATCAGAGAATTCATACTGGACAGAAGCCTTATGAATGCAACGAATGTGGTAAAACCTTTAGTCAGAGTGCACTCCGTACCCAAATCAGAGAACTCATATGGGAGGAAAGCCCTATGAATGTAATGACTGGAAAAGCTTTCAGTGATCACTCAGCTCTTATTCGACATCATATTGTCCACGCTGGGGAGAAACCTTATGAATGTAATGATTGTGGGAAAGCTTTCCGTTACTGCTCAGACCTCATTCAACATGAGAGAATGCATACTGGAGAGAAACCATACAAACGCGGTGAATGCGGGAATGCCTTTAGTGATCGTTCAGCCCTTATTCAGCATCAGAGAATTCACACTGGAGAGAAGCCCTATGAGCGTAGTGAATGTGGGAAAGCCTTTGGAAACTACTCAGCTCTTATTCGGCATCAGAGAACTCAAACTGGAGAGAAGCCTTATGAATGTAAGGAATGTAGAAAAACCTTTAGCCGAAGTACATACCTTACTCAACATCAAAGAAGTCATACAGGTGATAAACCATATAAATGTGAGGAATGTGAGAAAACTTTCACCCAGAGCTCATTCCTTATACAACACATGAGGGTTCATATTGGAGAGAAACACTACAAATGCAAGGAATGTGGGAAAGTGTTCAGCAATCGCTCAAGACATATTCAGCACCAGAGAACTCATACTGGAGAGAAGCCGTATGACTAATGATTGCGGGAAAGCTTTCAGTTTCTGTTTGGCTCTTATTCAACATAAGAGAATTCATTCTGGAGAGAAGCCCTATAAATGCAGGGACTGTGGAAAAGCCTTTAGTGATAGGTCAGCACTTACTCAACATCAGAGAATGCACACTGGAGACAAGCCCTAGGAATATAACATATGTGGAAAAGTCTTCAGTCAGAGGACAAACCTTACAAATCACCAGAAAACTCATTCTAGTGAAAAATCCTATACATGCGGTGAATGTGGAAAAGCCTTTAGTTACTGCTCAGGCCTTATTCAACATCAAGTCATTCATACTGGAGAGAAACCTTATGAGTGCAATAAATGTGGCAGAGCCTTCAGCCAGAGGACAGACCTTAAAAAAATCAGAAAACGCGTACTGAAGAGAAACTCCACAAATGTAATGAATGTGGAAAAGCCTTCAGCCAGAGCACATATCTTACAGAACATCAGGAAGTTCATAGCAGAGAGAACGCAAATATATATACTGAGTGTAGGAAAGCCTTTAGACAAAACTTTTCTATTCAACATGAAAAATCTTGCACTGAAGAGAAATCCTCTGAATGCCTTGAGGGTCTGGCTACTGTGGAGACCCTTCCCAGGGAAACAGAAGGAGGATCATGAAAACTGTGAAGGAGTGGCCACTTGGTTTAGTGGGAAGAGCACATGTCTGGGGTTTAGAGGTCCTGGGTTCGAATCTCAGCTCTGTGACCAACTAGGTCTATTACTTACTTTAGAGTGAGTCAGTTTACCTCTTCTTGCCTTAATTTGCTCACCTGAAAAATTGGGAGGCCTGAGTCATTGATATTTAAGATCTACCTTTATTTATTACCAATGCAGGTTTTTATAGATGTGACTCTCAAATTGTGACTTTTTTATTCTACAACAGGTCTGATTTACAATGGGAAGATGTAGTAGTCATTAGGAATTCAATAAAGATATAGACTACATGCTATTTATTATCCTTATATTGGTCCTCCAAAATTAAACATACCATGAGTATGCAAGGAGATTAATAGACAAAGTAGTGTAAATTATGCTAATTATTGCAGTAGGAAGGTTAGGGTCTTGATTAAGAATATGGTGTTTGATAAATCCTCAAAAAGAATGAACCAAACTATTGGTAAAGGCTGGATTACTGAGAATCCACCCGAATTTAACGTTGCAATATAAATTGTCTCTATTAAGTTGAATTGATCTCTGTCATGTCTTGGGTGAGAAGGAACTAGAAAAGTCTTCGGCAGGTTACCAAGAAAAGATGAAACTGGAAAATGCATTTGTTGTTTCCCTACCTTAAATATGTAAAGACCACGTGAATGAGGATAAAACTTGAGCTCCCATACATCTAGAAAAGTCTGTTGGTCTCTTGTCTTTGTCCTGTGATTACAGAGATAATGGCCTGAAAATGTGAAGACTTATCTCAGAAAGCTGTGATTTTAAGTTGACTAGTTGCTCTTTTCCAAATTTTCTGTAACATCTCTGCATTGTCAAACCAGCAGAAATGAAAAGACATCTCTTTCCCAGGAGGGGTGTGGCTTGGAAGTTTTGTGCATTATTTTACTTCCATCCCATTAACCATAAACGGGTCATATGACTTCACGTATTGGAGATGGAAGCCTTTTTGAAAAGCATTTGGTAACTAAACAAATGTAATGGTTTTGGGAACGGAGCCTACTTTAGTGAATTATGCAAAGGATTTAAAACCAGGAGCCCAAGTGTGAGAGACTGTCATTGAGCTGCTACTTTATAACTTTGTTGTTGCTTTTGCACCTTTTTGCCTGGACAGCAAACGCCACTCTCCCTTTGAGATACATTTCAACCAGCCGGCTCCCACTTTCTCACCTACCTCCCAACACTCTGACCATATCCTGGCTACAATCGGAATACCCTCCTTATTTCCCTTCCTAATTCCTGCCTCTCGAGCTTCATTTGTGTTGGATACAACACATAGTGTTGGATAATGATAATGGTGGTGGTGATGATTCACCTTCAGCAGCTGCTTTCGGCACTCATCTCTTTTTTCTTTGAATTTCTGTAGCATTTTATTCGTATGGACTTGCGTACTTAGTGGTTCCTTGATGTTCAATAATCAACTTAAGGGTAAGGCCCATACCTTGGAGTTTTATCACTTCACAGAAGCTGAGCAGAAGTAGAAATAGAGTAGATGCTCAGTAAATCTTCCCTGGCCCAGGAAGCGTGCTGTAGTAACAAGGCCACGATGAACACAGGGGCCTCATCTTTGCAAGGTGACTCTTTGACCTCTCTGTTCTGTTCCACCCATGGATATATAACCACACTTCCTTTTTAAAATGTATATATTTAAAACAAATTAAAACAAAACTGTATGGTGATTATCTAAAAATAAAAAATGATACTGTACAGCAGTCCTTTTTTTTTCTTCTTCATATAACTATTTTCAAATAGGATATTGTTCCCCACAATAATTTCTACTGTCTATACTGAACACCATTATCCTGGGATTTTTTTTAACTTGACATCCTCGATCTTCTCTAGCAACTTGACACTGGATTTCAGTTATGGATACTGGACTTTCACATATAGTTATTGTGGCATTTTCTTCCATAGCTTGCTTTGGAGATAACTAACTTATTGAATCACTCATTCACTTTGGTCTCTGCTAAATATCGATTTCCTGTCTCTGTTTAAATAGAAGCCCCATTAGTTTTTATAAAAGTAAGATCACTGCTTCCATTTTCTCTTTACCTGAGAGTTTTAACACACTGAGGTTAATTGTTATACATGGTTGATTTTCTTTATCAACCCCTTACCAGCCAAGTTTGACTCCATTCAAAGAGGTTGCTTCCGTTAGGATCATGGGTATCTCTTACAATAGGCCTGGTTATACTGTGGATTACCGTGGTTATATATACACACAGTATATATATACTGTGGTTATACAGTGGTTATCCAGACTGTGGACCTGAGCAGCCCAGCTTACCGGGGCATGGGAACGCCAAGACGTCAGGAACACAGCCTCTCAATCATGTCACTGCACAATCCTCGACGTACGTTTCTGTCTGACATCCAGGCACCTTATCCCTTTTCAAGTAGCAGAAATGAAAACATATCTCTTTCCCAGGAAGGGTGTGATCTGGAAGTTTTGGGTATTATTTTATTCCTATCCTATTGACCATAAATGGGTCATATGATCTCATGTACTGGAAGTGGAGAAGGAGCGAAGTCCTGCATAGTTTGAAAGGGGAGAATGATAATAAACAGCCAGCAGAGATCTTAAGAGTGATTGTGTCCGCCATCGGTTGAATTGGTTTCATAAGCTCCTGGGCCATGAACTCGGTCTGGAAGGTCGGCTGGCAGGTTAGATGTCCTAGGAGGGTAACTCAATAACGAAGTAGAAAGCTGAGAGTGTGAGCCAGGTAAACTCCGGAAGGAGCAGGCCATGGGCAGCAAGTGCGAGCTTGCCCCCCATCCAAAACGGGGAATTGAGCTTATTTCTTAATTCATTACCCTCAAGTAGGCCTTTCTTTCAAGTGATGTGCCCAGATCTGAGCACAAAGCCAAGGAGGGACACCCCAAAGCAAACACACAACAAAGGAAATCTAAATCTGGTTTCAAGCCAGGGGAAGGTTCCTTGCTGTCGTGTGCTCATGTGCTTTCCACTCAGATCTGTCCAAGAAACTGGAACCTTTGTTTCAATCCAGCTTACCTGGAAGTCAAGGCAACGATACCCATGGAAAAAGAAATGAGAGGTAGCCAACGACTCCCTCCAGCACAAGGGATAAAAAGGCCATCACAGGTGGGAAGGAGAGGCAGAGACACAGTCTCACCAAAACCCCAGCTCTGGGGAGCAGACTCACGCAGGAGGAATCTCACAGGCCTGGAGTTTCTCCGAGGAGCGAGGGGCTCGTGTCCCACCTCAGGACCCCCACCAGAGCGCGGAGGCCCCCAAAACATCAGGCTTTGGAAGCTAAAGGGGCCTCTGTCCAGGGCCCCCAGCTGACCCACCCGTCCCGGGGTTGGGTTGGCAGGATTCTAGGTGAGGGAGATTCATTTGCTAATCTTAAAGTGTCTGCTGAGGGGCCGGGAGCCCGCAGACTTCCCTCAGAGGTGGAGGTGAAGTGAGCACCATCTTTGCAGGCTCCCTCTGCCCAGCTAGGGCAGCACCGCCCGATGCACCAAGGCCGGGTCCCCAGTGCTCTCCTTCGTCCCTGAGGCCCCGCCACCCCCTCGCTCAAAGCCTCCTGTCAGCCTCACTACCACGGGGGGACTCAGCGCATTCCACACAGGGCAAGTCAACTAAGTCAGCCAGAGAAATACTGTGCAATTTCACTTCTCTGTGGATTCTGAAGAAAAGCAAATGAACAAATGAAACAAAACTCAGACACAGAGAACAGATTGGCAGTGGTCAGAGGGGAGGGGGTTGGAGGGCGGATGAAGGGTGTCAGTGGTATGATGAGGCAGGATAACTAGACTTAGTGTTGTGATAACTTTGTATGGTACACAGATATCAAGTTATTATTGCAGTGCGCCTGGAACCAGTGTCATATACCAGTTTTACCTCCAAACAAACAAACAAACCAAACTTTATCTACTCGGACAGTGTGGCATTTGTGCAAAGACAGACAAATGAAACAGACAGACAGACAAAAAAGGAGCACATTTTGTACTTAACAAATGGGCTAGAGAAGAGTATGGAAAGGCAGAACTTTTCAGCAAACTGTGCTGGCATAATTATATAAAAATACGGCATACATAAAAACTAATTCCAGGTATGTTAATGCTCAAATGTAAAAGGCAAAAGTGTAAAGCATTTAGAAGAGAATAAAACAAATATACTGCAGACTTTCAGAGAGGAATAAGGAATAAGACACAACAGCGCAAAACAGGAAAAATGGATAAATTAATGAGATTGCATTTACAGATTGTTTTAAGAAGAAGTGAAATGAAGAACTTGTTCACTCAAAAGCACTAGGAAAGGACAAATCTGAATCACAAAATGGGAGAAGATATTTGCAACATCAATAACTGACGTGGGACTAGAGTGAGAATACAGAATATAGAAAGAGCTTCTATGACAGTGACATCTCTGAGAGAGGATGGTAGCCTGGAAGAAAACGTCTGGCCCGAGATGTCCCCAGTGTCTCCTCGGCTTCGCTCTGTTTGTTAGAAGCCAGTCACTGTGGCCCCCAGGCAAGGACAGGGTGTGCGGACCACCTTCCAATGACTGGGGTGCCACAGACTTTGTGGACCCACTTTGTTAGTTTTTAAAGACTTATTTATCTGAGAGAGCGGGAGAGAGAAAAAGCATCCGCGTCTGCACGCGCAAACTGTAATTAGATGCCACGGATCTTCCACCAAAATTGCTAAAATCGAAAAGACAAGAAGTACAGATTACGTACAGATATGTTAAGTAATAACTTTCATCGCTATTCTTGACAGTCTCAACTGGTACAGATACTGGGGAAAACAGCTGAACTTCAGTCAGTTGAAGACAGTTGAACACACCCTATTATCCTAGATCTCTCCCCCAAGAGAAACACGTGCACGTGTACGGCAGATTTGTAGGAGGATTTTCACTGCAGTATTGTCCGTGGAGCCTGGAAACAACCGGAGTGATCATTGGCACTGACTCGGATAAACAATGTCCGATACTATTCAGCACCTGACAGTGGGTCCAAGCGACAGAAAACAATATGGATGAACCTTACAAATGTAATTTTGTGAAAGGAAGACAAAAGGAAGCATTTAAGATGGTGATACTTATGTTAGTTTCAAAACCAGAAAAAATTAGGTTATATTGTTTAGGGTTATATGGGTACGCAGTGAAATGCATTAAGGATGTAAAAAGTCAGGACTGATTGTTTTCTGGGGGCATAAGGAGCCCATGGAGGACAGAGGTTTACAAGGAAGGGACACACACCACTTCTCGGGTGCCGGCAACGCACCGATCACCGCCCCGAGGGACGGTTAGATGTTCGCTTTGTAATTACTTGCTAAGCTGCAGATGTCGATTTTATTTCCCTCTCTGTGTGTTCTATTTCACAATAAAAATATAAAACAGCACAAAGAGAGACAAGGAAACTTCCTCTGCACGAACACGTAAAGATTTCCAACCTAGATTGTGAAGTATCAAAAGCCAGACCCAGAACAAATGAATATATTTCCATGAAAGTGGGTAAAGTCACAGCGGAACCTGTGGAGCATGGAGGACAAAGTAGGTGGATAGGTGACAGAGGAAGCATCACTGTCTGATCATCTTGAACTCTGTGAGTCCCTTACTATTTCAAAACACTGAACAACCAAATGAGTGAAAACTCAGCGCGGCATTGAGAAGCCTTACCGGACGGGGTCTACCCACGCCTCGGGGCCTCACACCTTGTACCCTCATCATTAGATGCCGGGGGCTCAGAAGTCAGGGTTTATTCCCGGGTAGCCTGAAGGGCTGGGAAGGGGCTCTGTAGAGGGCCCAGGGCGAGCGCTCACCCCTGCACAGGCACCGGGAGCGCGCTGCACCGCGCCGTTAGGCAGAAGACCCACCGTTAATTAGCCGCCTGGGTTTATACACCGGACCAGGAGCCCTATCCCGGTTCGGGAAGGAACACACAAGTGATCGTACAACATGTAATAAGAACTATTAATCAAATCAAAACAATCTCGGAAATCCTGGGTATATTCCAGGAGCTTCAAAAACCTATCTGGAGGAGTCAGCAAAAGCGTCCCGGAGGAGGTCAGGGGTAACGTGGGAACTGAGACCCACAGAGCAGGGAGGGACTGGCAACTGGGAGAGGGGGCGGGAATGCGAGGGGAGGCGGCCCTGCCAAGTGGGAGAGCGGGAGAGGACGAGCGACAACAGGAATCTCACTTTCCCGTGCGCCCCAGCCTCTCTATCGCGCTCTCCGGTCGCAGGACTCGGGGAGTTGCACAGGAGAGATTTAAAATCCGGATTTGGTGGGCAGTATTTTAGGGTCAATGTGTGTGCGGGGTGACGTTCTCACCGGGCACACGGCCGTGTAATTCCTGGACCATTCCGGGGCCATACAGGCTTCGGGAAGCGGGTTCTGGGGCGGCGTCCTGGGCGGATTGGGGAAGGCATGAACTTGGGGGAGCTGCTGCAACCACCTGCTTCTCAAGGGGACCGGATATCAAGAGGCCCAGAAAAGGGAGAGGAGTGAGCGAGGAAGGACGAAGGAAAAAGATAAACACAGGGAGAGGAATGAAACCATTTTCACACTGGAAACACTAATCGTGACACTGGAATTGCATGTTAGCGAGGATACACCTGCCTTGGGGTCCAGAGACCAACAAGTCGAAGCTGTCCTTGACTATGAGCTTTATAAGCAACTCCTGCTGAACTCTACCCAAACAGTTTAACTAAGTCACTTCTAGACCTTTCATATTTAATTAAACATGGCGATAGAAAATTCGCCTCCTGAGACTCAGTCTACCAGGGAAGCACAGCTCTCAATCCCACACTCTCACCCTCCTCGGAAAAATCTCCCCCTTCTCCTGGTAAATTATTTCTGTAAACGAAGACTCATCTGATTGTGGCACATTGGCCTGGATTTGTGGAAACGCTGTCCTTGTGAGTTCCCAGTGAGGGAAAAATTGGAAACACTGAGTCAGAGATGGCTCCTTCAGTTGAGGCGGTCTCTTATGGGATTTCACTGGGGGGCCGTAAGTGGGGGGATACAAAGCTTACATTCACATCCATTACTTCTACTAGGAAAGGGGGGTCTTCAAATTATTTATTATTTTGCACTACAAGTAGATGCAAATACAACCCAATCCATAAGAAGTATTCTTAACATGGGTTTGGGGTCACAGGAAATAACGTCAGATTTCAATGTTTTTACTTGTATTGGGTATCTAGAAGTATGATAGTAAGATCAAGAAAGACTAAGTACAAAATGACAGTATTGGGATAAAAAAATCTATGGGAGGGGCGCCTGGGTGGCTCAGTGGGTTACAGCCTCTGCCTTCGGCTCAGGTCATGATCTCAGGGTCCTGGGAT
>CM053608.1:123433662-123455490 GCA_028646535.1 Procyon lotor | reverse complement strand
TCCAGGTTTCCCAGCTCAGGAATTTCCTTTGCTGCCTCTCTTTTGTGGGACTGTGCGCTCCAACCGACTGGGCTCCTTCAGCGGCCGTCGGTCAAGGTCCTGTGGACAGAGAGGGCCAGGAGGCAGGTGCGTTCACCGAGGGGGACTCTCTAGGGCGCAGAGTCCTGGATCTGCCCACGGTCTGCAAACCTGCGGCGCAGAAAGGACGTGTGTTCACTGGAGCTGAAGGCTGAGCTGGATGACAGGTTCTCGAAGCCCCAGACCCTGGAGCCGGAGGCCGAGTGCAGTTTCGTCCTATTTCCTCGATGTCATGTCTACCTGGACATATCTGCTTACCAGGTGGAAAGTCTGTCTTTCTTTTCCATCCTTCCCTTCCTCCCTCCCTCCCTTCCTTCCTTCCTTCCTTCTCATGAAGTATCTGAGATCCTCACAAAGCATAAGTCAGAGGGGCAAATCAAATCTGGCAGTCTAGAGGTATAACTAAGGATATTATAGACCACTTAACTGAGATAATTAAGCCCATATACTGTTGTTTTTGGAGGATTTGAGAGCTTTTAAGTGAAAGGAAGTTGTTTGGGGTGGCCAGCGGTAAAAATGTATTTCTCATTAATTTGTGTCTGCGAAAAAAAAAAAAAAGTTCACTTGAAAGGGCTCCTTAACAAAAAATAAGATGCCTTAGACTATAGAGTAGTGAATTATTTCAAGCAGCTTGTTACTGTATCTGAAACAAATCCCAAAATTAGTGTCCTTGGAATGAAATCTTCCTCTGTACCTTATTCCCTCTTTTCTCGCTAATATTAAAAACTCATCTGAGAACATCTATCAAATAAAGAATAAACACACATCAAATTCTTTTGATGCAGAGATGATACCTAAACATTATTTTTCCTATAAAGTCCTCTAGGCCCTCTCTCCATCGTGGGCTACTGTAACAATGCATCCACATTCTCAAAATACCATGTAGACTTTTCCAATATACAACACGTGGAATCCAAACAGTTTGGGGCACCGTTCATTTACCCGCGCAGCTGTGACGCTTTGTCCCCACATCTTCTCAACTGGATTAACTAGTTTCCTGAAAACTCAGACCTCTCAGACCATAGATTTTGTGGGAAAGCAGAGTTTGCTTTTTCCCAACAATCCCCTCTCTTCCGATTCCTGAGCATCTAAACTGTGCCTTTCGGGCCACCTCTGCGGTGCTGATAATAACCTTTCACACTGAGGGAGGTCCTGGGTCTGGACCAGCAACCCGCCTCCCCCCCCCAAGTCATCCTTGTTCACAGGAAAGGATATTCTTTTTTGGTGGCTCAGAAAATTGGGTTGCTGCTTCTGGGCTGCTATAATTGAGTGACGAGGACATCTTTAAGAGTGAAGTTTGTTTTTCCCTCCAGTCTTGGTATGCGCACACTTCATAGGCACCTCTGTTCCTGTAGACATTTTCGGGGATCAGGATGCATCCTCTCCAACCTGAGCTTGTTGAAGGGCTGATGCCATTGGTCATAGGAGACTCTTTCCTGCACCTCTGTTCCGAGACCTTCCTGACAGCAGGTCCACGTAGTAACTCCTAAATAATTGATTCTTCTCTCTAAATAAACATCTTCGGTGAAACTACCTAAATCCCTCATTGGCTTACCCTTTAGCCACCAGTCAGCAGGACTGGGACCGCGGCAGGCAAACCCCAAAGAATTTCCCCCTACGGAATGTTACCTCATTGCGGGGCTGCGGTTGGAGAGTGGAGAGGGAGCCGGGGAGGGAGACTCTTAGAGGCTCCGTGCCAAGTGAGCCCCAGGCGGGCTCGATCCCACAATCCGGAGCTCAAGAGTCAAAATCAAGAGTTGGATGTTTAAGCGGCTGAGCTCCCCGCCCCCGGGCGCCCCCAGAACGTTAGCGTTGGTGAAAGTGCGGGGCAGGCGAGCCGCGGGCCACGTGGGCTAAAGGGAGAACCTCGTGAGTGTGACCGGGGCCCGGCGTGCGGAGAGTCCGCACACACTCGGTTTTGCAAGAATTTCAGGGCTTATCCAGGGTTTCTTGGATTAAAGAACGGACCCCTAGTAGATGAAGAGCCCATCGAGGGCGGTGAGATTTGAGCTTGCTTGACCTTGGTCGGTCCAGGCACTGGTCTGCGAGGATGCGCGGGTTCGCGTCTGCGCCCAGGAACCGTGGGGAGGCGCGGGGACCCGGCGGCGCCTCGGCAGAAGCAGGTGGGAGAGCCGCCGGCCTCAAGGGCGCCCACCTGCGCTACTCTCGCAGCTGAATTCGCAGCGGGGCCTGGGCGGAGGGCGTCCGACTGGGTCGCTCCGCCCCCGCCCGCGGCCCCCAGGACGCCGACCCGGAGGGCGCATCTTCCAAAGAGCCGGACCCGGCGACCTCCAGTCGGTCACGAAGCTGAAAGGACAGGGAGAAACGGGTAAGTCCCGGGCCAAGTTGAGCCCTGTTGCAAATAGGGCTGCTTCTGGGCTTCGAGAACCTGCGGTTCCCAGGGGGAGGGTCCTGAGCCAGCTTCCTGTAAACTTAGATCCCGGGTCCTCGATCCAGGAACAGAAGTGCCGTTGGGGGAACACAAACAAGGAGATGCCCCAAATGCTCAGTTTGCTTCCTCAAGCCCTTGTCCGCAGGACCCTCGTTTGCGATTAAATGTTACCGGCCTCTGTCTTCCTCCTGGCGACAGGAATAGTATTTCCTTCTTCGTATTCTCACAAGAAGTCCTTTGTTCCTGCAGCCTCAGCGCCTAACGCACACAGATGTTTCAGCTCCTTTTGGAGCTTGAAAACACTCAAGTCGGTAATTCACCTTGCAAAACATGGTCCTACGGAGTTAATGCCAACTACACCAGAATGTTTCAAGCACAAAACCCAAGTACGCGTCTAAAAAATGGGTAAGAGTAGTACAGCAGCAATAACATGGAGGTCCAACAGGGGAGCTATTTCCTCGACCCCGACCTCATGAGTAATGGAACATTAGAAAGCCACTAAAACGACATTTGAGAAGTGCCTGGAAAAAAATGATGATATAATATCCAATTTAATTAGTAAAATACAAAACGGAGACGGATAAAAACAGCTTCCGCCCCTCGGGAGCTGAGCTCATATTCTCAGCGAGGCCCTGATCTCTGTTGAAGGCAAGCAGTTGCGCAGAGCGCAGAGGTCAGACCAAGCCCTTCAGTCACCCTGGAGGGATCCAGATGGAAATAAGATCGCACGGCCATCCGTCTGAACACAGGCACAAACGTGAAACACACAGAGAACGGAAGCAGACACCCCAAATTTGTTAAGCCACAAAAATGACCCAGTGTTCTCCTCACCTTGTCCAATGTAAGTGATGACAGCCTCTGGACCAATCCTAGTTTTAGCATTGCCCTGGTCCCCCTTCCTTCCTTCGGGGCGGGATTTATTAAGCTAGCCAATCCTAGAATCACTGCTTCTTTCTAGTCCAGAGAAACTCCAATTCTTCCAATCCCCCAGATCACTGAACACAAAAGACGAAACCCTCTTACTGAGATGCACCCCGGGGGTCCCAGACTGTTCCACCTCTTATGTATTCCTGGTGGGTTTCATCTGGAAGATGTGGGACCTTAAGAATTATTTTGCAGGCAGACTTTGGTGAAGAACTCTTTTACGGTTATTATGTTAATAACAGAAAGTTGCAGCTTAAAAAAAAAATGTTTTAGGAAAGCTCCAGACAAGTGTCTGCCCCCAATATTCCAGTGGGGAGAGGCAGAAAATAAAGCTTTAAAATGTCATACAGTCTTTTAAAGCAAATAGTGGGGAACTTTCCAAAGATTGCCAGTGAGGTGTCTTCACTTTCTATGAACACATTCCTTCTGTTTATAAGTGATGGGGCGGTTTATCTTTCCTGTGCATAAATAAAAGGAAAATATTTGATCTTTAATTAGATCTAGACTGCCTCCCCATTCCCAGTGATATCTGAACTGAACAGAGCTCTATTTTAAGGACACTTTGTTACTTCTGGTTAAATATGATGTATTAAATCAGAGCAGTTATCTCCGCTTTCTGAAGACACATCATATCCATCAGCTCTCACGTTTTGTCCGCTGACACTTCGCTGGTCATGAAATGGGGACCCATCTCTCCAGCCTCTCGGGCATCCACACTCACTCATTTTGTTCTGAATCGTTCCTGTAGGACCCCTGGAAATTCTGCTGAAGGAAACTGAGTGACAAACGTAATAAGGAGAACAGGAAACGTGTTGTGTTGGCGACAATTGAAAGAAAATGGGCCCTTGCATTGGCAAAAACAAAACACACCCAAACCAGGTAATGCATTTTTCAGGAAGCAGCTAGGAACCCGCTGGAAATGAAACTCCTGGACCATCTATACTTACAGGTTTCTTCTAACCCGTATGGAAAGGGAAAACGCATTGGTATTTGCCAGCCACCATCCTGATCACAATGAGATGAACACTCGGGGTCTGAGCTTCGGAGCTTGGGGACACTAGAGGAGGGGACCCAGAGCGGTTCTCAGCATCAGCATCGCCGCTCTCCCTGCACTGGGGACACAAATCAGCGACAGTATCTCCTTCCCTGCAACGTATCCTTCGCAGTGTCATCCAGGGGACCCTGGCCTGCGAGTTCTGGAAGAAGGTTGCTCTCTTCCAGGCCTAAAACCGTGCTGACCCTAACCCCTGACCCCGACCCCCCAACTGCGCCTCCCTCTGCCCCCCCCCGGCTGGGCCCCGAGTAAATTTGCTCCCAGTTTCGGAGACTCCAGCACCCAGCCTGCTCCCAGGTCCCCCGAAAGGGAGGCAGGCGGCAGTTCATGAATCGACCTAAACTTTGTTGGAAACGAGGATGCTTGTAGGGAGCACCCTCCTCCTCGTGCTCCTAAATGTCGGGGACCGCGGGAGGCGCTTCCGGGGCCAGTCGATCCCGTCCCCAAGCCTTCATTCAACCTGCGGATTTTTGCCCAACCCACTAAGCACTCTTCTGTCTGCGCCGGAATCTTCCTGCTGAAGCTCCCACACTTCCTTCTGTACCTCTGGGAACCTGAGTGCACTCACCTGTAGTCGTGGCCGAGTGGTCAAGGCGATGGACTAGAAATCCATTGGGGTCTCCCCGCGCAGGTTCGAATCCTGCCGACTACGTGTCTGAGTTTTTACTCCCCGCGCAGGTTCGAATCCTGCCGACTACGTGTCTGAGTTTTTACTCCCCGCGCAGGTTCGAGTCCTGCCGACTACGTGTCTGAGTTTTTACGCAGCTTGAACCCCACAAAAGCCTACTGCACAGGGCTCCCCTGTGCTCCCCAGAAAAAAACAGGGTGATTACAATCGTATCCTCAAGAAGGAATAGACCTGTGCCCAGCAGTTGTGCAAAAGTTAAGGATGTCTCCTGAGTTTTCTCTCCCCAAAACCCTGCTCGAAGTGAGCAAACTCCCCAAAACCCTGCTCGAAGTGAGCTATTTCAAAAACGGGCAGGTGACAGGTTGAGGGTATTTCTGCCACAAAACAAAAGCTATTGTTATTTTAATTTAGAAGTTTATGGGAGAGTAAAATTGACTCTCTGAAAGAATGTGCATATTTTCATGTAACCAACTGCCATAATCGGGATACAAAACAGTGTTGTCAGTCCCCGAACTTTCCTCGTGTTACCCTTTCTAGGCACCGCCCAAGCCCACGCTGATAGCTGATGACCACCTGTGTTTCCTGCCCCTACAGTTCGGCCTTTTTTGAGACTGTTCTTGAAATGGAACACAATCGTCCTGTAGGTGGGAGTGGAAAAGAGCACAGCCTCTCGGGGAGATAGTTTGGCCATTTCTTACTAAATAAAACACGAAAACTCTATAGGGGTCATTGGCTGCACTTTTAATTTCCAGGGAAATGCAGACCTAGCCTTGCTCAAAAGCCTGTATATGACTGTTCATAGCAGCCTTACTTGTAGTGGCCCCAAACTGACCGCCACCCAAATGTCCCTCAGCAGGTGAGTGGGGACACAGACGGCAGAGTGTCGTTGGGGGCTCTAGTCGGCAAGAAAGAGGGGACACTGATGATGAATCAACAGTTTGGATGCACATCAAGGGCACTGATGCTGACATGAAGAAGTCAGTGTCGGTGGGTCACATACTGCATGATTCTAATTAATAGCCTTATCATAATGACACAATTAAAGAGATTAGAACACAGGCCCGCACTGTAGGTGACCTTTGGGGATTAGCTTCTTTCACTTGAGATGGAACTGGGCTCAAACATGGAGCCAACATTGATTTCCCGCTTTTGATATTGTACTTTGGTTATGTCCGGGGTAACCCACCAGGGAAATGGGCGAAGGGTCCATGGAACCTCTCCGTACTATTTTTGCAACCTGGGGTGAAACTGCAACCATTAAAAAATGAGTTTTTGTTTTAATTTTTTATTTAAATTCGATTTAGTTAACATGTAGCGTATTCTTAGTTTCAGGGGTAGAGCTCAGTGATTCATCAGTTGGATAGAACACCCAGGGCTCATGACATTACGTGCCCTCCTTAGTCCCCAGCCCTCCAGGCCCCCCGCCCCCCGCAACCCTGTCTGTTTCCTAGAGTTAAGAGTCTCTTATGGTTTGCCTCCCTCTCTGCTTTCCTCTTACTTTATTTTTCCTCCCCTTCCCCTATGTTCATCTGTTTTGTTTCTTCAATTCCACATATGAGGGAGATTTCATATGGTAATTGTCTTTCTCTGACTGATTTATTTCACTTAGCATCATACCCTCCAGTTCCATCCATATTGTTGCAAACAGCAAGAGTTTGTTCTTTTTGATGGCCGAGTAATATTCCATTATATGCATATACCTAATCTTTAGCCTCGCATCCTTCGATGGACATCTGGGCTCTTTCCATAGCGGGCTGTTGTGGACATTGCTATAAACATTGGTGTGCACGTGCCCGTTGGAATCACTATTTTTGTATCCTTTGGGTAAATACCTAGAAAACAGAAGTATTTTTAAGTTAAAAATATGAATAGAAACTGTATTTTTAAAAAAGATTTTATTTATTTATTTGAGAGAGAGAGAGCATGAGCATGAGCTCATAGAGCATGAGCGGGGTGGGGGGGGTGGGGAGAGGGAGAAGCAGGCTCCCTACTGAGCAGCTCCCCGCTGGGCTTGATCCCAGGATGACCTGAGCTGAAGGCAGATGGTTAACCGACTGAGCCACCCAGGCGCCCTCAGAAACTGTATTTTACCGAACAATTTTTACACATGTATTTTGATTATCACATAATTATTCTTTTACTTATTAATGTTATGAATTAAAAGATGCATTTTTATGGATTGAGTTTTGGATGTTAAATCACATTGCATGAAATAGACCACACACACACACACACACACACACACACACACACACACACAGTTGAAACTATGTGAGGTGATGGGTATGGTAACTAAACTTACTGCGGCAATCACCTTACAAGATATACATATTTCAAATTATTACATCATATACCTTAGACTTACACAATGCTGGATGTCAATGATATCCCAATGAGGCTGGAAAAAAAATAAAAAATAGAATGGCCATATGACCCGAACAATTCCACTTCTGTGTATACACCCAAAATAATTAAAAGCGTTGTTCCAAACAGGTTTTTGGTTTGGGGGTTTGTTTTTTTTTAAGATTTTATTTATTTATTTGACAGAAATACAGCGAGACAAGGAACACAAGCAGGAGGAGTGGGAGAGCCCGATGCGGGGCTTGATCTCAGGATCCCAGGGTCACGACCTGAGCTAAACGCAGACGCCCAGCGGCTCAGTCACCCGGGTGCCCTTCAAACGGATATTTGTACATCCGTGTTGAGAGCGACGTCATTCACAACAGCCACAAGGTAGAAACAGCTCAAGTGTCCACCCGTGGATGGTCGGCTAAACAAAAGGTGGTTAATTCCTAATTTCATGTCATGAATGCTTAGATCGTTACTCTTAGGCATTTACTTTATTTATTTGTACGTACGTAAGGGTGTCCCTCTAAGTACACTTCTAGCTGCATAGTATGGGTATAGGTAGTATTTTTCTCACTTATTTCAAAACGGTTCTTAATTTCTATCACAACCTCTCCTTTGAACCATAAATTATTTAGAGGCATATTTATTAATTTTGTAAACAAAGGTTTTCATTTTCATGTTTTGATTTCTGGCATAATTTTATTGCTGTGAAATAATAGCTCACATCCCACTGTTTTTGTTGTGTTTTTGGAGCCTTGTGTTTGTGGCCGGTAAAGTGTCAAATTTGAGATCACTTGATCTGTGTCTGGAAAAGATCTGAGTCCTGAAGTCGGTATGTGCACCATTCTCTCTGTATGTCTGTGGATGGCATTATTTTGTCTTATGGCTCTTTTTCCATTTACATTTTGTATTAGTTTTTCCAGAGAGGTATATTGTGTGAAAATATCCCACGATGATTGTGGTTTTATCTGTGTCTCTTTTTACTTCCGTAACGACCTGGAACTTTTTCTCCATGTCTTAGTCTTCCAGAAGCAAGAAATTTTGGATAAAGCATGGTTTATGTCACAGCTATGATTTGGAGCCACGAGGTGTTACCTCCAATTGAACAATGGCCACAAGAAAACCCTAGACAAAGATGTGTGTGTCTTACATAAGCTGTAACAGATCTATTGAGACTTAAGTATTGTTACTTAGAAGCGTCTGCCTTTGGCTCAGGTCATGATCTCAGGGTCCTGGGATCGAGCCCCACATCGGGCTCTCTGCTCAGCAGGGAGCCTGCTTCCCCCTCTCTCTCTGCCTGCCTCTCTGCCTACTTGTGATCTCTCTCTCTCTCTGTCAAATAAATAAATAAAATCTCGAAAGAAAGAAAAGAAAAGAAAGAAAGAAAGAAAGAAAGAAAGAAAGAAAGAAAGAAAGAAAGAAAGAAAGAAAGAAAAGAAAGAAAGAAAGAGACTTCTACCTGTTTCCTTCCTCAAAAGGAGTGAGGACAATGCAATTCAAAGATAATTGTTCTCATGGGAAACTCAAGATTAAGGTTGAAGAGAAGTTGCAATGGTTTCAGATCTTCCTCTGCTTAAAAATGAGCCTGGTTCTAGCCCCAGGGCCTGACCCAGATTTGTCTAACCCGGTAGGAGACTGAGGATCAGAACCTCAGAACCGGCTGGACTAGAATCTCAGCATTAAGCATGGCTAAGTAGTGTTGAGCTCAGTGAGTCATGCAGCCTGAACTTAACGAGGTTGTTTTGTTAGCAGCTTTGTCTTTGATCTGACTTGAGGAATTTCATTTAATGGTCACAGTTAGGCTACATGGTATAAAGGAAAAACCTAAATGCAGGGAATGCACCCTCTTCAATAATTTTGTGAATTCCCTGAAATTGTTTGCCTCTCAATGGCCATGAGGTCCAACAGATTCTTTTTGACGAGTCCAAGCAGCTTCTCTAGATGGACTCAATACCTCTTTCCCCCGGATAAGCAGTGCTCACCAACATATCAAGGATGGAAGCCCATTTGGAAGTTCTTGTGCTCACTGGCTGTGTCCTTGTGGGTCGTTCCCATTTGCAGCCAGGCCTGGTGCAGCCAATACAACTAAATAACAAGGAGGCTTGGTAGAGCCCTGATTCTAAGTCCATTATGGAACTGGACTCTTCCATTTACATTTTACCATCTTATTGCTACCCGAGACAAACCATTCCATTTTTAAAAAAAAAAGATTTTGTTTATTTAATTTGAGAGAGAGCACAGGCCAGAGGGAGAGGCAGAGGCAGAGGCAGACTCCTGGCCAAGGATCCTGGGATCATGACCTGAACCAAAGGCAGGCACGTAACTGACTGGGCCACCCAGGCGTCCCACCGGCTCCCCTTTTTATGATCAGGATCATATGCTGAACTCGTATTTTCCATTTTCTATGTGGAAGATCATGGACCAGCACTCGCTGCCGAGTAGCATTGTCCATTCTTGTGTAAGCCAACATTTCCTGGTTTTATTTGCATTTTAGCTTTCCATCTTATGGTGCCATTAGACAGCTAGTTACGAGCACTTCGTCCAGCTTATCCCCGGGAGACCTGTGTTTCATGTCCGTGTCTAGGGAGCTTCCTTCCTGGCAGATGCGGATCTCCATGAGCACAGGGATCATGCGATCATGTCTTTGTCTTTTGCCCTTTACAGCGTCTAGCACTTTGCACAGCGCCCGACCTTCCCTATTGAGTTCCCTAGGAATTCAATAAAACTAGTTAAATGATTGTATAGAAGGCGCTAACCTAATGGCTTTTTTCTACAATAAGAATTTTAAAGTATATATTTCTCTACTTAAATCTTTTTTGTTTTGTTTCAGTTCTAATTTCTTCTTTATCCAATTCCTTCTTCCTGCTTTTCATATTTACATATGTAGCCCTAGACCAAGAGGTGACTACTGCTCAGGGCACAGCAGCTATCCCCAAGCCTGAGATAATAATGGCTTATTTACTAAAGGAGGAGAGATCTCAGCTCAGTATTTTGCAAACTCTAGTTCTACAGTGCCTTTAAAATTATTTTTTGTGGCAATGTTTTTGCACTTGCTCTTGTGAGTTATGGATCACACCGTCTTCCCCGGCTGGAGATCACACGCAGCTGTGTGGGTGCAGAATCCAGGTTCTGGGACAAGATCCTGGCCCTATAAAGGCTTTGCATGGGCTTAGTGTTTTGCAAGTTCCTTGTGTTTTTTGGTTTTGGGGTTTTGTTTGTTTGTTTGTTTGTTTGTTTTGGCAAGTTTCTTGTGTCTGTTTCTTATCACTGAGACCACTAGAAAGAGAGGCAGACCACCTTTGTGATCTTGTTCAGCCCTGTTCCTGGGGGACACTCGTGCGGGCGCCTCCCTCCTGGTGGTGACTGCAGTGGGGGAACGACCGGGAGACCAGGTTGCGGACTCCTCCTCAGGGCCCAGTCCTGAGCGCGGATAGGTAGTCACCGCGCAGTGCTGCAGGGGCACAGACGGCTGCCCTTGGAAGTCCTCCTGCAGTCATGGGGCGCGCTGGGAAGGGAGACTGCACCCCGGGAGTCCCACCAACACAATGCGGCGCCCAGAAACCTGTTCTTTAGCCAAAGAGCGCTGGGGTGGGGGGGAGTCTGTGGAGCCGCCGTAAAGAACGTTTGGGTACAATTTGGCAGCCTTCCCTGGGCACCGTCCTCTCGAAGGCGAGTCTGACCAGGGGTCTAGATGGTGAAACGCAGCGTCTCCCACTTGCTCCTTACCCATCACGGCACAGGACAGAGCTCCGCCCTTCTCTGCAGCGCACCTGCCTCATTTCCTCGCAAACACAGCTCCTCTGCGTGTTTCCTTCCGTGAAGGCGCCCGACAGGGACACACTGAAGTTTGTTTTCCTCGAAGCAATATACCTGATGGTTAGATAAAGCGCGTGGAGAAAAATACGCGGCTGAAATTGAGCAGAACTGCAGTTCACAGATAAGAAAATTGCAAACCAGTTCCCCCATTTATATAGGGACCGACCATATTTTCAGCTAGTGGTTAAGCATTAAATCATACAAGGAATGTAAGACGTTCGGTCCAGTACTGCTATGAGTAAGAAGTGCTCACTCCCTTAATGAGGAAAGCAAGGATTAGGACCACCACCTGCCTGAGTTGGGAGTGGGGGACTTTATGGGTTCATGTAGGGGGACTTTATGGGTTCATGTAGGTGGCAGAAGATAAGCTAAAAATAAAACAGAATCTCCTAGTTTTTATCCAAGGATTGTGGTGGGTGAAGGTGAACTAAGAAATCTGACTGGTAAATTCAATTAAATGCTTTCAGTGGAGTTTCTAAAGCTCATCATAGATGATTAGGCAAACACTCACACCCACACTGTGTGGGGTTCCATGGTGTAATGGTCAGCACTCTGGACTCTGAATCCAGCGATCCGAGTTCAAGTCTCGGTGGGACCTGCCCTGTGTTTTGGTCTCATTTTTGTTTTTTCCTGGGTAAGAACTGTTCACCTAAATGACCAAAGTCTATTTTGCCCCCGGGGCTCTCCTATGAGTTTCCTCAAGTCCTGATGGGTCTGCATCGGGGTGAAGAAGAAGGGATAAATTTCATTCCGGCTTAATGGCATTTATTTTATAAGAAAGAAAAGAAGCATCAAAAGGAGGAAAACGGCAGACGCCCCACACTCTGCTGCGACTAGAAAGCCAACTCTAATAAAAAGCAACAATTCACTTATAGGGCTTTCATTTTCTGTGCACATTAGAATGAATGTTTTAGAGATTTTAAACATGGGAAATAAATAATTCTAATAGTATTGGAGAATATACAGACAGTTAATAGCAAATTTCTCGTCTACCGTGGTGTCTAGCTGCAGTTTCTGCCCCCCTCTGGCCACTGAACAACCCCGTTTATATATATAAAATACGGACAGACTCTACACATGCACACACACAAACTAAATGTGGAAAATCTTAACAGGCATATAAGACGCATTATTGCATTTATAGATTTTATTTATTTGACAGAGAGAGAGAGAGAGAGAGAGATCACAAGTAGACAGAGAGGCAGGCAGAGAGAGGGGGAAGCAGGCTCCCTGCGGAGCAGAGAGCCCCATGCAGGGCTCGATCCCAGGACCCTGAGATCATGACCTGAGCCGAAGGCAGAGGCTTTAACCCACTGAGCCACCCAGGCTCCCCTGGATTATTGCATTTAAAAATATCTACAGATTTAACATATTTTGAAGTAAAAATTTAGGGGGAAATCCCTAATAATATTTTCATTGCAATGTTCATCTGGTCATTGTGTCATCGAAAGAATACTGAACATCCCTCTTTCTCGGCACCCTCTAGCACTGTTGGTGGGGATGCAAGCTACTGCAGCCACTCTGGAAAACAGTACGGATGTTCCTCAAAAAGTTGAAAATAGAGCTACCCTACGACCCAGCAATCGCACTACTGGGTATTTACCCTAAAGATACGAATGTAGTGATCAGAAGGGCACCTGCACCCCAATGTTTATAGCAGCAATGTCCACAACAGCCAAACTGTGGAAAGAACCTAGATGTCCATCAACAGATGAATGGATAAAGAAGGTGTGGTGTATACACACAATGGAATACTATGCAGCCATCAAAAAACGAAATCTTGCCATTTGCAACAACGTGGGTGGAACTAGAGGGTATCGTGCTAAGTGGAATCAGTCAATCAGAGAAAGACAATTATCATATGATCTCACTGATATGAGGAATTTGAGAAACAAGACAGACAATCATAGGGGAAGGGGGCGGAATGAAACAAGATGAAACCAGAGAGGGAGACAAACTATAAAAGCCTCTTAATCTCAGGAAACAAATTGAGGGTTGTTGGCAGGGGGTAGGGATGGGGTGTCTGGGTTGTGGACATTGGGGAGGGTGTGTGCTATGGTGAGTGCTGTGAACTGTGTAAGCCTGACGATTCCCAGACATGTACCCTGGGGCAAATAATACATTATATGTTAATAAAAAGATAAAATAAATCCCTCTGTCTCATCAAAAGCGAGTAACAACGGCTGTTTCTTTGCTAATTACATTATTTGTAGAAGTTTCCGTTTTCATTTGCTCTTATTCAATTTTGCTTAGGCCTTCTTTTTTTTTTTTTTTTAAATTTTAGTATAGTATTTGTTTTAGATGAAGTGAGTCTGTTTTTCTCCTGGCTCGAAAATTTGCAGACATTTCTCTAAGGGCTGGAAGATTCCATCCAAACAAATGGTCTCATTTTGATTCCAGATGTGTATGAGATTATTATTGGGCATTTCCCCCCCCTCACAACCAACACATATGACTAACTCCAAGTGTGGCCACACTGTAAATTCTCCCCCACATGCTGGTCTTATTCACCGTTGGCTTCTTCTCCTATTGCCCCTTTGTGTAACTGTTTAGTCAAACGTTCGTATCCAGATTGTCCTTCCTAGTCAATGAGCTGCGCGAAGTTTCTGCCGCTGCGTGTGGACGCACTCCATTGCTCAAAACCAGAGATCTGGGGTTTTCTCTCTCCCCCTGTGCCACGAACTGTGGACGACTATGCACTTCTGGAGTTTGCGCAGCACTATACTGGGAAAATACTAAGTAGGATTTCGTTCCCTTAGCGCCCGTGGTTCTTGGTAGCACTGCCTCAAAGAGTGAAGAGATAGGCCTGTTGAAGACGAAGAGTGGTGGGCAGTGTGTTGAGCCGTGGCCCGAAGCGCCCAGAGAGGGAGGGGCCTGAGAGGACTGCCACTTTGGGGTTTGAATCTAGGGGGTTTTATAAGCTCTTTTGCAGAACTATCTTGAGCACCCCGAGTGTGGGTCCCTGTGGATTGGCTGCTAAGGTGCGCCAGTCAGGGCTTGGATCATGCACCTGTCTGCCTGTCGGGTTATTGTTCAGATGTTGATGGTCTTTGGGGCTGATGCGTGGAGACTAACCACTCAACTTGCGATAGCGACCAGGGTATTAGGGTTAATTATCGTGGTTTCAGGATGTTTTGCAGAAGTCACTTCTGCAGAGGCTTCTAGACAGGGCGCTCTTGTGGTCCCGTCTAAGTTGTAAGGCAGGACACTAGTGCAGTTCTGTCTTAGCTGTCCTGGGTTTGTTGCCTTCTTGTTGGGGTCCCTGGCCCTGAGCCCCTAAGTGTCCAATTAACTCCTAACATCATCTTGCCCCTTTGACCTCCAGAGTAGGTGCAGTCCACTCTTCCTACTCATCATTCCTGTGTAGAGATTGCTTTTCATTGGGTCAAAATCGAAGTTTGCTTTATTCTTTTGTATAGTCCTTGTTGTGTGTGTTTTCTTTTTCAGACAAAAATGCAGAAAATGTCTCAACTCTGCAGCAGTAAAACCCTGACTTTATTGCACACATTTTGTTATGAGAAAATTGGACACAACTCAAAATCAGAGCATTTATTTTAATTTTTTTAACAGATTTTATTTGTTTGTCAGAGAGAGAAAGAGCACAAGCAGGGGGAGCAGCAGGCTTCCTCACTGAGCAAGGAGCTGAATGCAGGACTTGATCCCAGGACCCTGTGATCATGACCTGAGCCGAAGGTAGATGCTTAACTGATTGAGCCACCCAGGTGCTCCCCCAAAACCAGAACATTTAAAGAAGGTGGTCAGTAGATATTTTCTCTACACCAAAAACTGGCCACCATGGTTGATTAAAACCCATTGCCATATGGATTAGTCTGATTATTATAGAAGACGGGAGGAAGGATGGTGAAGATTATTTTCCTTTCTGTTTTTTTCTGACTAAGCAAGAGAAGACCCAGCCTAATTTAAGAAGAAGGAAGGCACACATGAAGTAGATGAGTGTATATCCAGAGCAATAGAGATGTAGTTTGCCCATGGTTGATATCGATCACTCCTTGCATATTGCTGATAAGGATTCCAAGTTGATATCGATCACTCATTGCATATTGCGGATAAGGATTCCAAGTGTGATGCTCTCCCATCAAGTATTGCCATCTGCAATGACGCCCTTGTAATGGCTGTTTCCTAGGACATTCTATGGGTAGATCATTTTATTGTCTGCAACCCAAATAGGCCCTCCTACCAGGTCAGGAACAGGCCTGGTAAAGGGATTTCTGGCATATGAGTTGTCCTTAAATGGAATTCATCGTACCAGTGATCTTTGATCCTCTCAAAGTCTGTTCATCTCACACCATACAAAAGGCCCTATTTGAGGTCGTTTTAATGTCCCTCGTTACCCACAAATTAGATGCTAGTCTGTTGTGAGATGGAGCTCAAAGACTTTGGTCAAAATCAATATTCCTCATTCCTATCCCAAAAGAACTTCGATATGTTGAATTTCAACTTTGAAATTAAGAGGTGAACAAGAATTTCATACAAGAGAAGCATTACTATAGAGGAAGAAAGCAACTTATGGCATCCAGAGGTGGTCTAGTGTTTAAGCCATGCCACGTTATTCTCCTATTGGGCATAATCTCGCAGAATATCAGTGCCAGACACGGTTCCTCTGAGACCATGGGAAAGTGAGACCATCAGGTGACGTCACAACTTTGTCTAAGCTAAGCCAAACCAAGGTCACTGTGGCCACCCCCAAAACACCAGACCTCCCTCTCCCTAGAACAAGTGACTACTACGGCTTACCAATTATAGCTTCACCTTCCCTCTAGTCTGCCTCCTTATAAACAAGATCAATTGAGATACCCAGTATCTCAACGAATGCTTGATACTCAGTATCTCAAGGAACTTGAGAAACTCAGTACCTCAAGGAACCTAGCTCCTGCTTTCTGGCAGTTTCTAATCCAGATCAGAACCCCGGCTACTTTGGACCCTCACCCACAGCACCCAACCAAAGCCCAAGTCCTGGAAGAGATTCTTTCTAGCACCTTCCTCCATGGACACCTCCTGATTCCTCTAGTGTGTGTTCTCCTCACCGCAATGGATAACAAGCCCAGCCTGTTCAACCACAGGGATGTTCCCAGTAGTCTGGCTGGAGGGCATTGACACGGTCCACATAATGGCAAAGAGCTGCATTCTGTTTTTGAGATCCCGAGAAGACATTTGAATTAATTATGTTCCACGGTTCAAAGCACGTTACCGTTATTGGTCCACATGCAGCTCTTTTTGTTTTTGTTTGAGCGATTGATATTTCCCTTTGCCAATATAACGTTCTATATGCCTTCTAACTCTAGTAGCAAGTATTCTATTTACTATGTAACTTCCCCCTCACCTTCATCCCCTGACTCTTTAACTTCCTTTGGATGTTTTCTCGTGAAATATGTGGTTCTATTTCCATGGGTTTTGTTATTTTATATGAACAATACAATGTTGCCCACATAGTTTTTGCATTTAATTTATAACAGCTTCTCGCTGTTTAATAATTCACTGGGTGCCTTCACCCAGTTTGATCAGCTTACCAGGTCTTAGAACAAAGAGATTGATTAAAAATCCCACCATGGGGCACCTGGGCGGCTCAGTCATTAAGCATCTGCCTTCAGCTTGGGTCATGGTCCCAGGGTCCTGGGATCGAGCCCTGAGTCCAGTCGGGCTCCTTGCTCAGCAGGAAGCCTGCTTCTCCCTCTCCCACTCCCCCCACTTGTGTTCCCTCTCTTGCTGTGCCTCTCTGTCAAATAAATGAATAAAATCTTTAAATAAAAATAAAAAAATAAAAATTCCTCCAGTGTAAACGCCACTACATAGATAGGTAGCTTTCCTATAGACTTGTGGGATATATCGCATGAGACATAAGGAAAAGTTGGATCATGTGGTATGTTTATCTTTTATTTAATTAAATGGTGCCAGATTTGTTTCCAAAATAATTCCACAGTTTCCAATCAGTTCTCAAGCACTGATATCCCTACAACACTATTAACACTTGGAAATTTCTGTCATTCTAATGATATATATAGATTCTTTAATTATGTCTCAGAGAGTACGGTGATTTTAAACACCATCAGATTTTTTGAGTTATCCCAGATGTAAATTAGTATCTGTTAAGACCATAACTTTAATTGATTGATCTTTTTTTTTTTTTTTTTACCTCCATAATGATCTCCCTCTAATCTCTTCCACAAAGTTAACTTTAAAACTACCTAACATAGGGCGCCTGAGTGGCTCAGTCGGTTAAGCATCATGATCTTAGGGTCCTGGGATGGAGCCTTATGTCGTTGGGCTCCTATTGGGGGGGCGCCCACTTCTCCCCCTCTCCCAAGCCCCTGCTTATATTCTCTCTTTCTCAAATAAATAAGATCTTTAAAAAAAAAAAAGTAACATTAAAAAGTATCTAATGTTTATCTTTTTACTGGAATTTCTTTCTGCAAAGCAGAGGTCAATACTTTTGTGTACTTATTTTCCATGTGATATTTCTCTAGATATCTCATTCTGCTCCTGAAATGTTCACTATTTTTTTTAGATTGCTCTATATAGTTTTATGTGAATCTACTCCTTTTAAATGCTGCCTAATTCTTTCTGCGGTAAATACACCTTCTTTGACACAAAATACATCTGAGCTGGATGTAAAATCTTAGACTTAAACATTATGTTTCCCTAAGTATATTGTAGGTGTTTTCCCCACTTCCCCACACCACTGGATATTATTCTAGAGAGTGCTATTTCTGGTACGATTCTTCCCCTTAGACATAAGGTGATTTCATTAGTGGCTCTCTAAGGAATTATTTCTTTATCTTCAAAGTCACATAATTTTACAAGGAAATATCCTGTCTTTCCCCTCCTTTTTGTGGTCACCTTTCCCCCCACTGCCCATCCTTGTACCTCTACTTCTTCACTCATAACTTCGCTCCCATCTTTCTTTCTTCCGGACAAGAACTCATAAGCCTCTTAATCTACTATTCATAGCTTCCAATCACTTATGAGGTCCACAGAAACACTTTGATCCCCTGAAAGTGCTGTAGGGGGCAGGGAGTGAGGACAAGAGAACCCACTCTGGGGTCTCTGTGCAGAGGAATGGCAGCAGTAATCCTTCCTAAGAAATATGCGGATTGAGGCTTTGTAGAGTTTTCAAAATCTCACTCCCTTCCAACATATGGGGCTTTATGCCAACTTCCCTCCATCTCTGGGGTCAGTCTTCAGTCATTTATGGCTGGATCTCTGTGAGCCTCGTGGTCTGCAAAATAGATCTGTTGTAAAAGGTCTACAAATAATAAGACATGGTAAGTCTTTGGAGTGTGGTGTGTGGTAAGGGCTTGAAAAAATGGGACCTGCTACCATTTGGGGTTCTAACACATCTAACCCTGAGTCTGCGAACAATTTTAGGAACGTCTCCCAAGGAACTCGGGAAAACCTCGGTCCTTGGTCAGCACCGTCTCATTGGGCAGCCTTGGGCTGTTTCCTCATGGGTTAAATGGAAACAAACTGTCACGGGGCTCTTGCTTGACTCCTATACCCTTGGAGCGAAGTGGTCCATAAAGTTACCTGTTAGCGTCTCTACTTTCGGGCGTCGGAACCTCCCTCGGCACGAGCTCAGGCGGGCGCTCTCGGGACCCGCAGGTGCAGGCGGTGGGTGGGTCCCTGGTAAAACCGTAGTCGGCAGGATTCGAACCTGCGCGGGGAGACCCCAATGGATTTCAAGTCCATCGCCTTAACCACTCGGCCACGACTACTTGCTCGCGCCGCCCCAAAGAGCTCGGGTGAACCCCTGGGGGCCGCGGGGACTGTCGCCCAGGGTGGGTGCGGCCTCTCCGCGGGGATCGGAGGACCCCCCCTCCCCCGAGCAAATGAGAGCCAGCGGGGCCTTACGGGCTCCGGGTCGGAAGACTGGAGGGTCAAGTGCGCGGGGCGCCGGGGCTCGTCCCCCGGCTGCGACCACCCGCAGCCACCACGGTCCGCCTCGTGCTGGGCCGACAGGGAGCCGCAGACCGCGTCAAGTTCGCAAATGCTGGTGCGAGCGGGACGGAAAAGAGGGGGTCGTGGGCCGTGCGCCTCGTCGCGTTGACTCCGCGGAGCTAAAATCTCATTCAGGACTGTCTTGGGTGGCATTCGGGTCGTCCTTCCAAAAGAGCCATTAAAACCGCTCTGGGGTGGAGAGGAAGGCGGGGGCCTGGTTTCCCTCCCTCCCGAGCGCAGAGTCCGGGGGGGGGGGGGGGGTCTGCGATCCTTCAGGGACAGAAGGGGGCGCGCGGCGGCTCCCCGCCCGGGAGAGGGGCGCTCCGAGCGCACGCGGTCTCCGAGGCCCCGCGCCGCGCAAGGAGGCGCAAAAAGGAAACGAAACACATAAATGTAGGACTAAATCTAGCCAAATAAGAGCGCTGATCCTGGGTCAGAGACTCGCGGGTTTACCAGAGTGGGATTAGGAGGGGGACCCTCGGACCAGATCCCGTTTTATGGAAACGTCAGAAACCCCAAAGCCACGGACCTCCCTCTGAATTCTAGCCACAGAAGTGCATTCCCGGGGCATAAACTAGTAGATTTAGACAGAACCTCACATACGAAAGGAATGTGACACCCCCTCCCCACCCCGGGATCGAGGCCGAATATGCATCTCTGAGAGTTAAAGCTCTCTCGCGTCTGTTTTCCTTTCGGATAAGGAAACTATGATGTTCCCCTCAGTGTATTCTAGTCAGTTTTACTCGGTCTTACTACATAGGGCATTTGCTATAGACTTCCATTTAGGCTCGGAAAGGGTTTATAACGTTTAACCGGGTAAATTTATTTTGAACTTTATTGTCCTTGAGCTTATCAAAGTATTGTCCCTAATCAGTAATCCAAGTATTGTCCCCGATCAGCAGCGTGTTCACCACCAGGGGTCCCTTGAGAAAGGCACGTTCTCAGACCGAGTTCAGATCCGACAGAATCGGAACCGGAGAGTGGGGGTGGGGAGACCCGGCGATTTCTTTTAACAGGAAGCCCAACAGGGACTTCTGATGCCACTGAAGTTTGAGAAACCCTCTCCTAGTGAACCATTCTTAGCAACATGTATTGCACAAAAATCTTTGCCTGTCCCATCGTGATAGTTTAAGTAATATTTTAAAAATGGGTGAATGTTTAAGTATTTTTGCTCCATCTGACACTAAAATGAGATTTGGGGAGATTCTGCCATCATTCCGGGAAAATGTTTATGATACTCAGCCACAAAGTGGTATGGCGTAACCGTGACTTCAAGGAGGCAGACTTTCTGCCTGTGAAATACTGAGAGGAAGGAAGGAATACTTCAAAATGTTTCTAGTGTTGGTTTCTGGGTTGTGGAGTTATGATTTAATGTTTTTGTTTACTACAGTGCGAAGTAATCAAGTCTTTTACCGGAATAGCAGAACAATGCATTTTATTGATTTATTTATTGCTGTTACCCAGGAGTTGACATTTGCTTCAAATGGTTCTTGGATTAATGTCTGGCTTGTTCAGGGCACTCCGCAGTGAAAGCATTCACCTTGAACTTGTTTCTCGAATAATCAATGCCAGTTGGCAATTGGCAAAGTTAAGGAAGACTTTTCCGCCCTTTTTGCTTTCTGACAGATAACTGGGCTCTTAAAAAATAATTTTGAAAGAACACTGAGATACAGAACAGTTTTCTAAGTCTTTAACATTTGTAATATAAATTTTTATATTTTTATGTTTGAGGAACTGTTTTATTTGCGGTCTGTTCCATAGTTATTCCTGCATATGGATGAAGAGAAAGGAAGTTTTGTTTTGTTTTGTTTTGTTTTGTTTTGTTTTGTTTTGTTGGCAGAGAGAGATCACAAGTAGGCAGAGAGGCAGGCAGAGAGAGAGGGGTAAGCAGGCTCCCTGCTGAGCAGAGAGCCCGACATGGGGCTCAATCCCAGGACCCTGAGATCATGACCTGAGCCGAAGGCAGAGGCTTTAACCCACTGAGCCACCCAGGCACCCCGAAAAAGGAAGTTTTGAAATAGGTGGGACAATCCTTTAAATCGAATGGTTGCAAGTTTTCTAAAAGACCATTGCAAGATCTTCCACTATATGGATAACCCAAAACTTCTTCTTTTTCTTTTTATTTATTTATTTATTTATTTATTTATTTATTTATTTATTTATTTATTTATTTATTTATTTGACAGAGAGAGAGAGATCACAAGTAGGCAGAGAGGCAGGCAGAGAGAGGGGGAAGCAGACACCCTGCTGAGCAAAGAGCCCGATGCGGGGCTCGATCCCAGGACCCTGAGATCATGACCTGAGCTGAAGGCAGAGGCTTTAACCCACTGAGCCACCCAGGCGCCCCTTCTTTTTCTTTTTTTAAGTGAAAAATTTTTATTTAATTTAGTTAACATTTAGTGTCTTATTGGTTTCAGAGGTAGAGTTTAGTGATTCATCAGTTGCACAGAACACACGGCGTTCATCACAACCTGTGCCTTCCCTCCTTGATGCCCGTCACCCAGTCACCCCATCCTCCAACCGACCCAAAACTTATCTTGAAAACCGATGTTCACTCGGAGGCGCCCGAGTCGGCCCCCTCACAATTCCGCACGGAGGCTGGAGCCTGTGCTGCGCGTCCCCCGGCTCCCCGGA
>CM053608.1:123397717-123423598 GCA_028646535.1 Procyon lotor | reverse complement strand
AGATCATTAAAGGTCTGTGTAAGTTGTTGACCCTTAAGTACCTTATCATCTTATCTGTAATACTTTGGTGGACAAACACTGGAAGGGAGCCTCTCAGTTATCTGCTCTAACAGTTTTGGGGGGGGTGGGGATGGATGGTTTGGTTGCTTTATGTCGTTTCTGTAAGGAGATCTCGGTCTGGTTAGAAGTGGGTTAAGTGGTCAGAGCCTCAACTTGAGCAAAAGGCTTAGGCCAGAAAGAAGAAAGAAAAAAGGAATTCGAGTAACGCAAAGAGATAGAGGAGGCGATACCAATCCCCGTTCATATGGCAGGAGCCGTGCAAACCTGCCATGTCCTCGCTGTGACCCTGTTAAACGGCGAGGTTTCTGCGGCTCTCGGCATCATCCATCAAATGTGAGACATGTTCTGAGTCATTAAGCGGCTGCCTTCAGCTCAGGTCAAGATCCCAGGGTCCTGGGAGCCCTGCATCTGGCTCCCTGCTCCGTGAGAAGCCTGCTTCTCCCTTGTGAACAACTTGCATGGGTGTCCTCGGGGCCTGGAAAGGTAAGTGGGGGATCCAACAGTTTGAAAAGTTAGTACATTCTCAGTAAACCTACTGAGTGTCCTCTTTGGACCAAGTAACGGGCTAAAGGGTGAAACCAGGAACCAGAAATAGTTGGCCCACGTGGGGAGATGATCGTTTCAGAATAAATAAATTATAGCTAGGTGAGCTGTGTCTTGTTTTTTTTTTTAAGATATTTATTTATCTGTTTCACAGAGAGAGATCCCAAGTAGGCAGAGGCAGGCAGAGAGAGAGGGGGACGCAGTCTCCCCGCTGAGCAAGAGCCCGATGTGGGGCTCGATCCCAGGACCCTGTGCCCATGACCTGAGCCTAAGGCAGAGGCTTTAACCCACTGAGCCACCCAGGCGCCCCTATGTCTTGTTTTTCAACATGATTTCACGGATGGTACTATATAAATGAGATAAAATTAATTTTGAGGTAAGAGAGACATTATTCTAGATATCCTGTATGCGTGTTTTTATAACTTTTAGCTACAGGTAAATGTGGGCTCAGAGCCTAAAGCCTTCCCATCATTAAGTAAGAATAAATAAAATAATTGTTTGAGACACAATATTGGGAGAGGAACAATGAAAGAACCAAGGCGGGCACCGGAAATGAGCTAAAATAGTTGAAAGCAAAATTTGAAAAGGATAAAACAGGATCCCAATGATTATTTTTAGGAAAAAAACAAAAGGGAAAAATATATAGGTAACAGAGAGGGAGATAAAATGTCTATTTTAAAAATAAACTGATAAGAATTAGCATATTAAAAACAGGAACATAAGATTGGGAATTACAACGAGGAGGCAGAAGAGATTTTTAAAAATCGTAAAAGAGTACTTTATATACCTTAACCAAAAAATGGAGAACTTGGACAAAATTGGTGATTCTCTAGGACAAGAGGCACTTCTAAGGTTGATTCCGTAGAAGCCAGAGGGCCCTGGAGGCCACTACCCTCGGAGACAGTGGAGTGACTGATCAGAGGACCAAGCCTCGTTCCCCAGGCCCAGATGGTTTCACGGGAGAAACCCTTTCACACCTCGAGGATCATACCTGTGTGATGATACTGTAGGAGACGAAAATCCACCTAGGTTCTGGGACTGACATAAGCATTAAATTGACATAAAACATTGACAAGGGGGCGGGAAAGCAGTTTTAATTGTGTAGGTATGCATAGGATTTCGCAGATGAGTGAGACTTGCGTCCCATCCTGGGATAACACAGAGGAATAGGGATTTGGAGCTTCCGAGTTGGGGGAGGGAAATTATCCAAAGGTACAGGAAGAAATGCATGGTAAATAAATGTTCCTTTTTGTGCAGATCAGTGTGTCTCCCACAGTAAACTTTCCCTGGGAATAGCTCTCTGCTTGGTACAGATACTTTGCCTAATGCAAGTTTCCCTCATAAGTGTAAATTCCCTTTACCAAAGGGGATATTTATGCTGTATTTTATTTTATTTTTTTTAAAGATTTTATTTATTTGACAGCGAGAAACACAGCGAGAGAGGGAACACAAGCAGAGGGAATGGTAGCGGGAGAAGCAGGCTTCCTGCTGAGCAGAGAGCCCGATGCGGGGCTCGATCCCAGGACCCCGGGATCTGACCTGGGCTGAAGGCAGACGCCCAACGACTGAGCCCCCCAGGCGCCCCTTATGCTGTATTTTAGAGTTAAGGGTGAGGAGGGAAGAGGAGCAGGTAAAGAGCTTTTCCTGTTGACTAGAATTAATCTGTTTGCCAAGGGGCATATTCTGGGGTGGAGTGTTTTAAATCTTTGATATTTAAATATTCAAATCATAGCATCGTAGAGGAAGAAGTGCCTTTGTTGTTTGATGTTACAATACCAGGATTACTCTGATCCCAGCAACAAATAAAAGTAATGCAGAAAGACAGCACAAGTACAGAAATTCTCTGTACTGTTGGATGTAGAAAAGATTTTAGGGTTCGAAGCCAATGGCCAAGAAGGAATTCTTGACCCATCTTTGGGGCAAAAAGGTGATTTTACTAAAGCATGGGCATGGCGGGACCCGTGGGCTGAAAGAGCTCCACCGGGGTCATGAGGAGTGGCCCATTATATACTCTCAAGTTGGGAGGGGTTTAGGGCTAGCATAAGCCTCTAAGGAATTTTGGAAGCAAAGTTTCCAGGACCTTGAGGGGGGATAGCCATTGTTGGGAAAAGTCATTTCTTACCATCTAATAAAACCTGAGTCATGAGACCCTTTAGATGTCTGTCTGTGGGCCATATGCTTGGGGATGATTGCCAACATGTATCTTACGACTGGGGAGAGAGAGGAAATTTCCAAAGAATTTTTAGATGTTACAGTAGACTTACAGGATCCTGGGGGTCAAGCTAGGATTACCTTTTGCCCTTAGCAAAAGTGTCAACTTTAGCAAAGTGTCAACATTGAGGAAGTTGAGTCCCTAGGGGAAGGTCACTCTATTGCAAGGACTTGTCGATGTGCTGTAGGAAGTAAGGAAACTGAATAATTTTTCTTTTGCCTTTGTTTCTCACATCATTTTCTGCTCGTTTTTCCGAAAAAATCTAAAACTATTCTAAAAATTAAAGTTGGTTAATAAAAAAAAAAAAAACACTGATTAATTTTGCTTTGTGAAGTCCCTCTGCCCCTTGGAGAGCTCACCCAAGATTCCTGTTGTAAACGATCTGCAAGAGAAAAACAAGCAGAAACTCCTGTATGTGTGATGTGGGAAACCCAGGGACATTATCTCAGTGCTGGGGGGAGGGCAGGGGAGGGAGTTCCATTCTTGTCCCCTGGTGTGCAGGGGGACTCCGTTCTTCTGGCAAAGGACAAGACCTACAGAAACGGAGGATGGTTAGGAAAATCATTTGTGTGACTTGAAAAAGAAAAACATTTTGCTAAAAAATTGCTAGGCTCTTCAGAAAGCTGGAGCAGTTTCCAACAGCCTTGCAGGCCTCTGTGCCCTGGAAAGTTCTGGTCCTTCTCGGCAAATCTCAAAGAGGGAAAAGTAGTTCCCTTCCAGAGCAAGGGCCTTGGGTGAGCGAGTGAGGAGTGTGTTAAAGTGAAGCAAGTTAAGCCTTGAGAACAGTTGGAGTGCTCTTCGAAATAGATTTTCTTATGCTTGAAAGTTATCCTTCTCTTCCTGGGACAGAGAAGGAGACACAAGTGGAGATTTCCTTTATAAGCTGCCCTTCCGAAAGGATAACTTCTGGTTGTTTTTAGAGCTTCTTCTGTGTCTGTTTTTTCTCAAAAGTAATCAGCTCAAGATAATCCTTATGCCAAAGAGGCATATTTCGGCGTGGAACATTCTGCTGTCCTTCAGTTTACCAATAGCCCTGCAAGAGGGATGCACCGGTGTACTCGCAAAAAACCCAAGGTGGTCGTTTCAATCTTTCAAAATCGATTCAATACTACATAATTTACTAATGTAATTCACCAATTATAGGTCAAATGAAAAAAATCACATAATCTTGAGGGTGCAGGCCAAATAGGGAATAGGTAAATTCAGTATACTTTCCTTAATAATAATAATATAAAAAAAGCTCTTAAAAACACTTATGGGCAGGGGCAGGGTGGTTCAGCCGGTTAAGCGTCTGCCCTCAGCTCAGATCATGATCCCAGGGGCTTGAAATCCAGCCCCGCATTGGGCTCCCTGCTCGGAGGACTGCTTTCCAGAAATGTAAGATGCTCTAGTCATTCATTCTTCTTGCATATGCTCTGGTTGCGCTTGACCACATAAGACGGAGTGACACCCAACACCTCAAGTCCACCCCGGGCAGGACCCCTGTGCGGTTCGATCTCATCCTCCCAAACTACGGCTTCTTACCCCACCCACACGGAGGAGGAAGGTAGGCAAGTGCGGGGAAGCGCCAGGCTGAGCAGTAACGTAGAGGTGCAGAGGGCATGCTGACCACCAAGAGGAGGGGACTGTGGGTGCCTGTGCTGTCCTGCCAGCCGGAAGCGACCCTTCCTTCCATGTGTCCCCTCGGACACTGCACTCTGTGCTGGGCTGGATCACATCTCAGCTTCCCCTCCCCCCAACGCCTGTCCCGAGGCCTTGCACACAGGTGTCCCGTCAGTGTTTTCTGAACAAAGGACAGAAACTCTGCTTTCCCGTCCCACTTGTTCAGTATCATTCCAAGTTTGTTTCTTTTAAAGATTTTATTTTTATTTATTTATTTGAGAGAGAGGGAATGTGAGAGAGAGAGCATGAGAAGGGAGAGTCAGAGGGAAAAGCAGACACCCTGCTGAGCGGGGAGCCTGATGGACGAGGGACTGGATCCCAGGACTCCAGGATCATGACCCGAGCCAAAGGCCGTTGCTTAACCAACTGAGCCACCCAGGCGCCCTCCTTCCAAGTTTTATATGAAAAACCACAGAACCTGCTCACATACTCTTTTCTCCAAGAAAAGCACAGGACTGCCCTTGACTGGTAGTGCCTTTCTGTGGGTCGCTGGGCAGGAATCCTCTGTGTGTTTCCCACTTGCCTGCCTTGTTCTCCAGACTCTGTAAGGTCTCCATCCAGCTCAGCTTACCCAAACTCTCACAGTCCTGTGAGCTCTCCTTTCTTAGACCTTTTTACTGCTGAGCTTGGCAAACTCTGTCACCTCCCCGAGCCTTTAGGTTTCCTTTCCTGGGGACCACCTGCCTGTTGTCTGGGGACCAGACCTCACTTTCCTTCTAGGATGCGGGAGGGAATGTCATCTGTTTTAAGCAGACATTTATGAAAGACAGACTCCTCCTCAAAGAAGCCCACCCAGAATAAAAGTACCACCTGAAAGTTTATGGACAATGATCTCAGGTGGAAATCCATTTCTACAACTAAATCTCAGTCTCTTCTGTTTCTTTTGTGATTAGGGGGCTTGATTTTTGGGAAGGAAAAAGATTTTTAATCATAGAGTTAAACATCTTGGAAATCCAACCCAGGTTTTTAAAAAGCATCGTCCTCTCGAAAAAGAAATAGTCATGACAATAATATTAATGGTGACAGCAACCATATGGCAGATGGTTGAATGAAATGGGTTAACTTGAATGAAATGCTATGAAATCTCAAAAAAATACAATACGTTAACTAAAGTACGACGCATATTTTGAACACTGCTTTTGAGGAGTCGACCTATGTTATTAAGAGCCCCATTCATCTCAAGGCAGAAGTTAGAGACTCATTTTCTCAGGGTGCAGAGATTGACCTAGATTTTTCTCCAATAGACACACTTATAAGGGACTATGATTCAGGGAGTAATGTGAGGAAGAAGCATGGACTGATTTCGATTTTTCCAGGATGTCAGTGGAGACCCGTTGTAGGCAGTTGGTGAGGCCCTAACGGGAGGCCGGCAAGGAGGAGGCCCCAGTCAGCTGCGGGGAAGGTCAGAGGCCCAATCGGATGCAGCCAGGAGAAGCCGGATCCTGCCAGACAGGCCCAAAATGGCGGCACCATGGCTGGAACCCCCGAGCAGGTGTGGAGGAAAACCCTCCTACCAAGAAATTCCTGCTCCAAGTAATGAATACTCCACCCCCTTGCCAACAACTGTCCGTAAGAGAAACCCAAACCCCAAGACGCACAGCTCTTTCACCTGCCCTCACATCTGAGAATATATTTTCGCTCAAAAATTCTCTTGGAAATTTCGCTTGAAAATTCCCCACTTGTTTCCCTGTACACTGTGCTGTGTCTGTCCGCAAATTCTTTCCCATGAGGAGACCCATGAGGAGAGCCTTCGGCGCTATCTTAGGGCTGGGCTGGGCAGGGGCCTCAGAGCCAGGGGGCTCCCCAGGTCCCCCCGGCAGCTGGCTCTCAGGAACAGCTGATGCCCTGAAACATTCCTCTCAGGTGCTATCAGCTGTTTGGGGCCCAGGAGGAAAGTCAGAATGATGTGCTTTCTGGCCTCCTTCCTGGAGGGGGACAGAGCTGCTAGGGTTTACTGCGATGCAAGCTGAGGTACAGAACCAGTAAGAGGAGGAAAGACGATATTAGGGTTCGGAGCCCACGGCCAAGAATTCTTGAGATGTCTTTGGTGCAAAATAGTAGTTTTATTAAGCAGAAAGTTTTATTAAGCAGAAAGAGCTGCTGCCCAGGGGTCGTGAGGGGGGCCTGATTATATACTAGGGGGCTGGGGGAGGGGGAGGAGAGGGAGGTTTTGAAAGACCTTTCAAATGCTAAAGAGGATCTACGAGGTACCAGAGGCCTTGCCATTGTCGGGTTAAGGTGGTTTTTCCTTTGAGTAAGGCCTGAAGAGTGAGATAGTTGAGCGCTTCCTGGAGGAAAGTCACACTCCTCTGTCACACGTCCTTACCAATGAGCTTTAGGTTCAGAAGAAATTTAACTTGATTTATATCTCCCTGTGCCTCAGCCTCCCTGAGTTTTGTGGAGGGGAGGGTGATGTTAGGGCTTCAGGGGCTGAGCTATGGGTCTTTGGAAGGTAGGCTCTGGGTAAGGAAGCCTCTTCCTCGTCGATCACTAGGACACGTGTAAGCGGAGGGAGACTCAGGTCTTGCAGGACCGTGATCTCTACAAGGGAGCTCGGTGTTCGTCCTGTGGGGCAGCCCCAGGGCCTGAGGACTGTCACCTATATCCCCTGGGGGGAGGTGCGGGGTGTCAGCTTCTGCTCTGTCCTCAGCTACCTTTCTATTCCCTCATCACCCCTAACCCCCCACATTGTTCAAGGGTCTTATATATAAAATACTGTGTTATATATACAATATTACATGGCAGGCATCTACAGTACCCAATCTGGAATATATAAAACCCCAAAAAGAAAACCCAAGGAGTTCGCCACCATGCCATTCTTTGGGTCCCAGGATCTCCTGACCTTCTTTCTCCCATGTGATGCCGAGACGTGTAGCTCTACTTAGTGGAAGGAATAAGGGGAAGTGTCTACTCCACATATAGAAGTCGTGCTCCTCTCAATCTATTAGTTTTCATATTGTCATTTCTCATCTGCCCCATGAGTATGAGTTTACTGTGAAGATGGATTCTAGAAGTCAGAGAATCGTCAAAGTCACAGTGTTTAGATTTGACCTCAGGCCCCATGAAGGGGCTTGGGTAGTAGGACATCCAGATACAAGGACATGTGAAACCAAATTTGCTTGGCGGGCCTGCAGATGCTTGAGGTCCTTGCCACTCACGGCCGCCATCATGGATGTACTGCTTCTCTCTGTCTCTGCCTCCACCCCCCCCACCTCAGCAATAAAAATAAACATATGACAATAAGAAAAATAACAGGCATTCCCCTAACACAAGTCACACTAATGGGGCATTTTATATGGAGGACAGATGTCTATTTTGCCCAGTGTGCAGCATTTTTAAAATCTAATTCATTTCTATTTCTATTCTATTTCTATATCCTAAACACTTATTAAATTTAATATTTTTTATTAAAATAAGATACGTTCTTCAACTTGTTCAGGAGATATTTACCGACTGCTTATTAGGTGTTGGCCATTACTATAGAAGCCATGGGTGTGTGATCCTAGCCAACAAACAAGAGTAGCTGAGCTCAGCTTGTACTCTAATATGGGCTGCAGACCATGTAGGAGATAAATCACTAAAATATATATCCTATTGCATTTTGGTAAGTATATAACTACATGTTAATAGTAAGCAGAGGAGAGAGACATTGATGTTGGAGGATACTGAAATATTAGACGGGCTGCCCGAAGAAGGCCTCCCTGAGGAAGTGGAGGGCGCAGGCTTCAAAGAAATGAAAGCATGCGCTCCAAGGGCATTGCTGGTCCGAGCACCGGGCGTGCCGGCCGGGGGAGCGACCCGCGCGAGACGGGGACACCGGACACACTTGGTTTGCTCCCGGAGGAGCAGGAAGGCGGGTAGGACTGCAGCGGCGGTAGGGGCAGGCCAACAGGAGAGCAGAGAAGCGAGAGCCGTCCTGGGTTCTGCAACCAGGGTGACCCTCCGGCCTGGTTTATGCCTACTGTTCCGATGATGTGATTATCACGGATGCTGTTTGCATTCTCACGAGGGTCCCACGGTGGCTAAACTAATCAGGACTCTAGGTTGTGACGGAAACTCAGTACAAATTAGCTTATCTGCTGGCTACTGGCATTAATTGCTGGAATGGTGGAGCTTTAAGGCCTCCTACACCTGAATTTCAGGCACCCCCAACGACTTAAAGATGATACAGCAGCTCTATCCCCATTTACCAGGACGAATTTCCATTTTAGAATTCCCTGCTCGCGTCAGCAGTACTGTTCTGAGGATACGGTACATAGATTTGATCATTCATTTCTGGTTCTCGCCTTTGGTGTCAAGGAAACCTTCCTTTTCAAATCATCTACTGATGATGAAAAATAGCTGGAGGCCCCAGTGAGATTCGAACTCACGACCCCTGGTTTACGAGACCAGTGCTCTAACCCCTGAGCTACGGAGCCTCGCTGGGGGACCCCTGCGCTCCTTGCCCTAAAGCTGATTATATATGCAAATACCGCGTTTTCCGGGTTTGCGAGTTTCTGGAGGTGTGATGTTCCAGCCCCTGCCCCCTCCGATGCCCCCGTGACAGCGTGCACCGCACGAAGGCTGTCTGGGGACTGGGCCCGGGCGCGCGACCCCGCAAAGTGGGAGCCGGGGGCAGGGGGGAAGCCGAGCGCGCGGCCGCTGCCTCTGAAGGGCGGACCCTTCCCCCTCCGCTGACCCGGCGGCCGCCTTCGCACGGACCCCGGCACCCCGACTGCGGGCGAACACCCGCCACTCAGTAAAGAGACTCAGAAAAATAAGATCCGCGGCGGCGCGTCCGCCCCAACTCCGACACGCTCGCGTGCTGCAGGGGGGAGGCGGTGCGGTCTGGCCCGAGCTCGGTGGCCGGCTCTGCAGAGGGACCCGAGGCCGGAACAACCGCGGTCACACCCAGGCACGACAAGGCCCTTGTGACCCGGGGTGTCACCAACGCACATGATAGGAAAACCAAGCAAACCAAGGAATGGTCGTATTAATGAAGGCGAGAGTCAGGGCAGTGGAGGGGATGTCAGTCTTATCACTTATTCATCATGCTTCCTCAACTTCCTAGGATTAAAATCCGCCGCCTGCATCCCAGAGGAGCCAGGTTGTTCCAGTTCCCCAAAATCCTAAATTTGCCTGTGCAGGATGGGACCCTATCTCCTGAAACTGCTCATCATCACCCGGGCATCAAAAAAGGGGATTGCAGGCCCAAGGAGTTCCAGTTTGCAGTGTTTTGTGTTTTTTTTCCTTCCAGATTTCATCCCATATTTAGGTACCGCGTTCACCTCCTGTCTCTAGCACCTACAAAAATGTATAACCTCAGTGAAATTCAGGTCTTTTAAGGTTCAAAGGAATCACTTGGACTTTTCTTTTTTTTTGGTGTTTTATGTTTTAATGATCTTAAGTGTGATCTCAGTGGGCTTTCTCCCCCTGTCTGCAGAGACAAAGGCTTCTGATCCTTCGATGCATACATTCAATGCAGCGCTCACCAACAGGGAGCAATCATCAGGGGTGGGACACTTCTGTGTCCTCGGTAGTCGAGACCACCTAGCGTGCATTCGAAGCTCTACCACAGAGGGCATTTGCGACAGACTATTTTATCTACAAATACAGTTAAATTGCAAGTGCTTCTGCAGCTCTGCGAGGGCCTGCAAAGACCCACGGTTCTGGAAGGGTACCAGCAAAGACCCAGGGTTCTGGAAGGGTACCAGCAAAGACCCAGGGTTCTGGAAGGGTACCAGCCAGCTCGCTTCCTCCCGACTGGAGTCTGCAGAAGTCGGCAGAGCCTTGCCCGGAGCTCACGTACAAGACCTCTGAGGCAGGGAGACAGGACTGACCGGCAGAGGCTGATAACGCGAGGCACCGGCCTCTTCCTTAGAATGAAAGAACACTCTTTAAAAAGGGGTGGGGGGGTGATAAGGACACCGGAAATGAGGGAGAGCATACAGTTGGGAGGGGAGAGGACATAGGAGAGGAGAGTCGCCTGTTCCCACCAAACCACCCATCTGGGCGATGCTCCCAAAGATGCCCCGGCTGCTCCTCTCCCAGGCCTGAGTCTCCAGCTATGACTCTGAATCTTGGTCCGGCTTTCCACTGACAAACAGGACACTAAGGTACTATGTTTCCATACAGAATATCCCAGGTATTATAAGATGATGCCGGAGTGATAGTTCTCTATATTCAGTTTAGCCTTACTTACAATAAATGTGATTTGAGGAGCCAAATGATCCAGAACTCAGCCTCTGTAAGACCTGGCCGGTGGACCCAGTGATGCTAACTTAGACAATGAACTTTCCCCTACTGTTTTATTACTATCCATCTCCTTCTAATGAAGGAAATCTTTGCCCAATTGGGATTTACTTTAGGAAGGGTTTTCAGAACACCCATTGGGTTGACCTCCAAACTCCGGGTTATGTTCGAGAGGGGACATCAGGAACCTCTACCGTTCTCCTCTTCTTGCCGTCTCGCACCCTCCAGCGCCTTCCGTTGGCTGAGTCCAGACACGAGCGAGGGGGCTAGAGGGCCCGACTGGTGCTGCCTTCCAGGGCCCAAAAGCAGGGCGGAGAACATGGCAGATGCTCAGCCCCTGCGATCCTAACTGCAGTGAGGGGCTTGGGGTTGGTTGAGTCATGACCTTCCATCTTGTAAAACCCCTGGAGCTTGGGCAGCTGATAAGTAATCTGTATTGCTAAGCAAATTTTATCATCCCAGGTTGGGAGTACAGCCATCGCAGGGAGGAATACGGATCTGGTTGCCACTGCCCGACAGGAAGTGAGGAAGAAGGTTGAGCTTCTTCCCAGCAGACGCGTCCCAGTGAGCCTGGCATCGGCGGGGCAGCGCTGCCGTAGGGCTGACAAGGCATCTGGTTCTGGAGAAACTGGGGGACTTCTGGCTGCAGGCAATAGCTCGGTTCACTCCAAACAGCCAAGGAAGGCTGCAGGGCAGACGTATTTCCCGGCTCCATTTGTCTGGCTGGAGGGGTAAGTCTGCTTCTCCTGGAGACTCTTACGATCTATACAGATAATGTTTCGGAAAACTCATTCTGATGATACGAGTCGAATGAATTACCCTTGTGTTTTTTTATTTAAAAAAATTTTTTTAAGAATTCATTGTGTCAGAGACAGAGTGAGAGAGAAAGGGAGAGAGTGAGCGTGCAAGCAAGGGGAGCAGCAGGCTCCGCACTGAGCAAGAAGCCCGATGTGGGACTCGATCCCAGGACCCGGACTCGATCCCAGGACCCGGACTCGATTTTAGGATCTCGGGATCATAACCTGAGCAGAAGGCAGACACTTAATCCACTGAGCCCCCCAAGGACCCCCGAATTACCCTTGTTAAATGCACCGTGTTGCCCCGTCCTGGAGTGTTGGAATGTCCCTGCAATACCAGCGATGTGCGAAGCTGGGTCAGCAAACATCAGTTACTGGTCCACAGAGAGGTAAGCTTGCTCCAGAATGTAACTAAATGTACTCCTGCCTCCACGGAGGACCTTCCCTGCAGGCAAATCAGCAGCAGAACGAAACAAGAAGCTTGGCGATGTAGTTGACTCACCTCTGCTCCGTATCTTGAAACAGCAGGCTGGTACCAACAGTTATGGATGGTGCGGGTCGCCAACCACACTCTGAGCGGCTCTGCCCGCAGTGTTCCCTCCTTTCCCTTTTGAGTCATTTGCCCTCAAGCAGACTTTCCACCGACCGTGTCCGCACACGTGCGTATCACCTTGGACGGACGGAGCTGGTTCCGCTGCGCCGAGTTCATCCACAAAGCAAAGAGAATTTCCATGCAGAATATCTCAGGTATTCTGGAGATAACCTGGAGGCAGGTTTCTGGCCAACAGGACTCAACTGGAATCCATGACGTCTCTCTAACGACTAGTACCTGTGGCTGCCAGCGCTCCAGCCGTTGTTGGCCTCGCGATCCCTGGTAGGTAAGACTTGGCGAAACAAATGCTCTCGTCCCCTCTTTCAGAGGGTGAGAAGGAGATGGGGGGCTGAGAAGGTACAAACACATTTCCAGCTAGGCATAAATAACTGAAAACGAGTCCACAGGGCACAGGAGGAAGTTCATTGGCAGAATGTCAGGATCTCCATAAAGGAGGCACTCCCTGCTGGTTCCAGGAAGAGCCTGAACACAAGAGCATATTGGGCCCACCACGTCCACCTGTGGGGACATCTGGGGATAGACTGATCCCTCTCTCAGGTAAACAAAGGGAGTAGAGGGCACCCCAGTGCGGAGAAGGTGATGGGGCCTCCAGCACAAGACTGATGGAAGAAACGCCGCTAGGTCCCTTCTACGAATCTCTCACCCCAGATTTATACGGCACCCCGCCTTCGGGGACGTGCTTCTCCGTGCGCGGCAGCTGATCTAGAAGAGAGAGAGATTGTTAACCCAAGAAGCTGAGTTAGTTCCCTCCACTAAGACAGGAGCCAAAAACATCTGAAAAGAAACAGAAGCTCTAACCTTTCTCCAGAACAAAGAACCCAAAGTTATCGGTCATAGAAAATAGACAGCAATACGCGTGGCTGTGCTCTTCCGGCTCTTTCTTTATGACACGAAATGAGAATTTCGTATGATTTTCACAGGTCCCGGAATAGTCTTCTGATATTTTCAACCATCTTAACGTGCAACGTTTGAGCTCCCGGGCCCTGCAAACGTGGGCCGTGTGTGGGACTTGGCCGGTGGGGAGGTTTGCTGACCCCGGAACAGAATACGACATAGACTGTCAAATACGGGTGAAGACAACCTCTGAGTCTGGTTTGAAACTTGAGCGTCCCTTTTGCTCTTGTTGCTTTAATTATAATATGATTATATTTGCCAATATTGTTGCCTTAGGTACTGGGGCTGCATAACAAACTACCCCCCAGATCAAGGGCTTGACACAGTCCCACGTCTGCCGAGCTGTCCCCTGACATCATTCAGGGATCTGACCGAAGGTTTTACAGTTGCATCCTCGGCTTCATCTTTAGACCATGTTATCCTGATGTTTTCCCAGAAGGCTTTTCTTAATTGTGATGATGTCTGTCCTCTGCAGAGGCTGGCAATGAAGGACAGCCTCTTTCTTTTCTTTCTTTTTTTTTTTTTAAGATTTTATTTATTTATTTGTCAGAGAGAGACAGAGCGACCACAAGCAGGGAGAGCAGCAGCAGAGGCAGAAGCAGGAGTCCTGCTGAGCAGAGAGCCTGATGTGGGGCTCAGTCCCAGGACCCTGGGATCATGACCTGAGCCGAAGGCAGAGGCTTAACCCACTGAGCCCCCCAGGTGTGTGGGGACAGTCTTCTTGCTGGATATCCAACAAGTCCTGGTTCCTTTATAATGAGTAATTCTTACTTTGGCTTATCCCTCCCCTGGCTCATGCTACCATCTAGACCTGTAGGATAAGACAGGTGACAACTTCGAATCATTGCCCAGACATGTCCTTGGCTGAATCTCCAAATTCACCAGGTTCCTTTTCTACTTTTCCCGTTAGCGCAGTAACAGGGTTGCTCAACGTCCTGCGGTTAGACACTAGGTAACAGTGCGCTCCCTTCCTCCAGCTTTTTTTTTTTTTAAAGATTTTGTTTTTGAGTAATCTCTATACCCAACAGGGGGCTCGAACTCACAGCCCAGAGCTCAAGAGCAGGTCCTACTGACTGCGCCCTCCCGGTGCCCCTCCTCCAGCTTCTAAGAGCGTGTTTCCTCACTCTCCTTTGAGCATTCCTGACTCTGGGACCCGGTCGCCAGAACCCAACTGTCTTCAGGACTTTGCAGTATCCTTCTCCTCCAGGTCTTTTTGGTTTCTGCCTGCTGCCCAGCCTTAAGGACACAAGCTTTGGGATTTGTTACCATGTTCGGGTAACCAATTCTGCGTTGGCTTGTACCCATTATGAATGTATTGCCTCTCAGTCCCAAATTCACTCTTTATGCCTGCCTTGTGGAAATGGATATGAATCCTGTCTTTTGTCAACTAGCCATGAAGCTTTGTCTGCAAGGACGGTGGAGCGTCGTCGCAGGAGGAAGTGGGTTTTGCGTCCCGGTTCCCACGTGTTACGTGGCCTGCTGCTTGCCCAGGGCCTCGCTCCTTCACCAGGCATGGCTTCCCCACCCCTGCTGGGCTCCAGCAGCACCCACCGGCCCCACCTGCCCCTGGCATCCCCCTTGAGTATCCTCGGTGAGACACCTCTCCAAGAGGAGCTTTCCAAGAAAAGCTAGAAGATGGATTTCCAGCAGGTTCCAGAGGGCAATTTTAAGCAAGTTCTGCTAGCACCACACGACAGTGCTCGGCAGTGAGCCACGACTGTGCCTTCCAGAGCCAGGGCTGGGTCTTCCCTGGGGGTGGGGTGAGGGGTGGAGGGCTCTTCCTTCTGTGCTCATCTCCGCCTTCCTTCCTAAGGCGCTTTATCAGCCCCTCGGGGTTGTGTGCTCCTTTCATCTTTTATCCTTATGGTCCTTAGAATTCTCTTTACTTTTTCCCAGCCAATTCCTCCGTCCTCGAATCTCCCCTGTAGTTAAGAATTCTCTGTATTAAAACTTCTTTCGTGCATGACAAGATAAATGTGTTCTGGGGACATAATGTAACACATGCCTATACATTGTCTAACACATTGTCTAACACGTAACATGGCATGTCTAACACGTTGCTATAGTAAGCAATACTGAATTGTACCTTTGAAAATTGCTGAGAGAGGAGATCTTAAAAGTGTTCATCACAAGGAACCAATTGTCACAGTGTGAGGTGTGGATTGTTAACTCCAGTTATTGGGGTCATCATTTTGCAGTATACACATACATCAAAATCGCCGTGTCATACACCTCAAACTCACAGTGTTGTAGATCGATTATATCTTAATAAAACAGGGAAAATAAGTAAATTAATAAACAAGCAAGCAAACAATTTTTTCCCGTTAAATTACTGCGTGGTTTCTCTCTCCTGATTGGACCAAGAGTGATGCCTACCTATTGCTGCATAAAAAAACCATATGAAATCTTAATGGCTTAACTTACACACCAACGATCGTGTCTTCTGCACCCATTTGGCCAGGGATGTGGGCAGAGCACGGCAGAGGACAGCGTGGCTCTGCTCCTGATGTCTGAAGGCCTGCCCGGAAATCTAGAAGGCCGAACAGGGAATCATCTGCTCACATTTCTGGCCACTGCTGCTGGCTGGGGGCCGCAGAGCTGGCTCCTCTCTGCAGGGTCCCTCCTCGGGGTCTGCTGTGGGCTTTCGCAAGCATGGCGGCTCCATTCTGAGGACAAGCGTCCCGAGGGAAAGCTGTTGGAAGCTCTCGTGGGCCGGCTTGGGGTCCCACAGCAACAATGCCAACATCCCAGATCTCTCCAGATCGAAAGAGAGGGAACACAGACTGGAAGGGAATGTGTCAAAACCACTGTGAAGGAAGAGCACATAGGATGAACTATGTTTTCCGTCTCTGGAAGATATAATTTGTCACAGGCTTCCCATGGCTGAGTTCAGAAGGCCCTACTACTACCACCTCAGATTTCACTTACCCAATTTCCCCTGAACTCGTGCAGAAAACCTTGAGAAAACAAATCAATAATAAAGCGGTAAAGTAATATTTTATTAAAATAATAAAAGGAAATATTCTACCCAGAAGGTCATGAAGTATTGACTGTGTTGTGCAGGAACTAATCTATCAAAAACAATTGGATTAGGGCATATTTTCAGCCGTAATTCTGTATTCACATTGCATCTTCATAACATCCATTTTCGAGTATCCCAGATATTTTAAACCTATAGTCAGAAGTTTTCACTTCACAGAAAATATATATCCGTAGACTCCATACAGGTGTAGGAAGCACTATGCGAGAATTCAACGTCCGCATGTATCAAAATATACCATTAATTTTGCAGACTATCGTAATGCGCGGCTGAAATATAGTCACATCAAAAAAGGTACACCTACAAGTAATGCCTTAATTTCAAAGAAAGATATCTCCCCCTCAACTTTAGAGTCCCAGAGGAAGAAATCAAAATTAGTTTTTACTTAGATTTAAAAGCGATGTCTCCAACTTTAAGCGTCGCGTAGGTTTAGACCCTGGCAGCCCCGTGCAGAACCCGGTCGGGACGTCTACTTACCGGAATGTTACCGTGCTTTTCGCCTTCACAGTGTAATCCGAGAACTAGTGGCAACAAGGTTCTTTCTTTTTCTTGTTCTTTTTTTGGCTACTTCATTCCCACAGTACCTGAAGCCTATTTTTCGGCCGTAAAAGGCAAACCCTGTGTCTGCGAGGGGCCGCGGCCCCTCCTCCCCGGGCGGGGACGTAGCTGAGAGGCCCCTGGGGCTCCAGGGAAGGGGGACCGGACGGCCCCCGACCCGTGGGGGGCATGAGGGATGACCGGTGGCCTCGCAGTCGCGGCCGGGTGGGGACGGGAGGACCGCCGCGAGACGCCCGGAACGGGTCTCTCTACCGTGACCCCCTGGGGGCCGGGGGCACCTGCTCGCTGAGTCTCCGCCGACCCCGCGGCGGCCGGGAGCCGGGCGTGCGGTCCGATGGCCAGGAGCGCGGTGGCCCGCAGGCGGGGTTCCGGGCGGGGTCGCCGCGAGGTCGCCGGGGGGGCTGCGGGAGGGGCGCCCTGGTCCGCAGGTCCGCGGGAAGGGCTCGGGTCCGCGCAGACCCCCTGCTCCTGTCGCTGCGTTTCCGCGTCGGGGTGCGGGGTCCCCAGGAGAGCCGACTTCCGAGCGCGGGGGGCGCGGGGGGCGCGGGGGGCGCGGGGGGCGCGGGCGCAGCAGCCCAGGTGGGAAACTGCAGCAGCCCGGGGCGCGGTGTCAGGATGGCCGAGTGGTCTAAGGCGCCAGACTCAAGCACTGCTTCCCGCGCCGGGGCTTCTGGTCTCCGCATGGAGGCGTGGGTTCGAATCCCACTTCTGACACTCCCAGTTTTGTTCCCCCAACACCTCGGCTCCCCAGCAGGGGCAAAGTCCGCGACCAGAGCCGGCTGGGATGCTCTGGGCCGCGGCCCCTAGGCCATCGGAGTCCCCCGCTTCCAAGTCAGTGACCCACTGCCTGGGTGCTGGCTTATTACTGCAGAGAGCGCTGCGGAAAATAAACTGCATCGATAGCTCCCTCTGAGATTTTATCTCACGATCGTGCGACTTAGATGTCTTTTCTTCCATTTTTTGAGGTTACAAAAAATGCATCTTATGAAGTTCTACGTAGGCTAAAATCTTGGTATTAAAATTACGATCTTGGATTTTGCAGGTTTGCTTTTAAATGACATTATCGCCCTATATTGCACAGCATTTGAATTAGGGTTCAGAGGCATCTCTCTGAGATGGCCCTCAGGGAAATTCCAGCCCAGCCCCATGTCTGGCCTTGCCTGGTGCAGTCTTTGTAACTTTTTTTTTTCTTTTTTCAAAACTGAGATATAGTTGACACACGATGCTGTACTATGTACAACATAATTCTGTCTGGTCACATCATTGTCATTTCTTCTAGTGCTGAGAACAATTAAGATCTAGTCTTTTGACAAGTGTTTATAGCACAATTTTATCGTCCATAATCATTATACTGTGTATTAGGTTTCCAGGAAGTATTTATCTCCTTGTTGCAAATATGTGCCCTTGAACAGTATCTCTCCCATCCCCCACTCTCACCTCCTGGTACCCAACATTTTACCCTCTGCTTTCACAGTTTTTAAAAATTCCACCTATAAGAGATATCGTAAGTATTCTGACTTATCTCACTTAGTGTAATATTCTTAGGGTCCATCCATGTTGAATCAAATGGCAGAATTTCCTTTTTTCTCATGGCTAAATACTATTTTATATATATATTTATATAATATAGAAAGATAGATAGACCTATATTCTATATATATAATTGAAGAGTTATGCATAGTGATATATAATTTTATATACTTATATATAAGTATGCATGTAAAATATATATAATTTTATATACTTATATATAAGTATGCATGTAAAATATATATAATTTTATATACTTATATATAAGTATGCATGTAAAATATATATAATTTTGTATACTTATATAGCTCACATCTTTACCCAGTCATGCATTGACACACAAAGGTTGCTTCCATATCTTGGCAACTGTGCCACTGCCAAACATGGGAGTGCATATGTCTCATCAATACTATGTTTTCATTTCCTTTGTATAAATACCCAGAAGCAGGATTTCTCCACAATGTGATAGTTTTATTCTCAATTTTCTGTGGAATCTCCATACTGTTTTCCACAGTGGCTGCACAACTAACACTAGGGTTCCCTTTTCTCCCCGTCCTCCTGAACACTTGTTATATCTTGTCTTCTTGATGACAGCTATTCTAACAGGTGTGCAGGATCTCACGGTGGGTGTGATTTGCATTTCCCTGACAGTTAGTGATGTTGAGCACTTGAGTGATCTTGAGTGATCTTGAGTGATCTTGAGTACATGACAGTTGTGATCTTGAGTACATGAGGTTTCATGTACCTGTTGGCCATTTGAATGTCTTTGGAAAAAAATGCCTATTTAGTTCCTCTGCGCATTTTAAAATCAGATTGATTATGTTATTAAGTTGTATGGATTCTTTAGAAATTTTGAATACTAACCCCTTATTCAATATGCGGTTTGCAAACTTTCTCTCCCATTCTGTAGGTTGTCTTTTTATTCTGTTGATTGTTTCTTTTGTTGTGCAGGACAATAGCTTCTTTTCTAGAGAAAAATATTAAACACTTTATAGATCTATATGTTGGGGGAGAAGGAAGGGTTGGATACCAGGCATGACAGGGAAAAACAATAAGCAAAATATAACTGAGAGTGACCTTTTATGGACTAATAATAAAAGCGAGTCATGGACAGCCAAGTGTGATTAATTTACTTCTTTGAATTCAAACCCTCCCTTCCCCTTTCCCAAGATGATTAAATTCCTTTTCTTACACTCTCCTTCTAATGTCTACAAATTTATAACCACCTACCACTCTTTCCTGCTCTACCTTTCCTCTGAAATGATGAAATCCTAAATTACTTTTCTCCATAGTCTCCATTTTTATTTTTTTCAATCATTGTTCTGAATTGGGACTGTTTATTTTTCTGTTACTGGTTTTACTTTCTGTGTTTCGAAGCATCCACAGTACATTTTGGGCTATTTTTTTAGGGAAACCTAAAAATAAAGTAAAATAAAAATCCTTTTGCAACATTTGCTTCCCTTTGTAAAGTACCCAACACCGGCTCAGGACAAGGAGTGCGGGCCTCCAAGGCTCCCTCTAGCCAGGAAACTCTCATGGAGCCTGATGGAAATGTGGAAGCAGTGGTCTGAGTATTTGCCCCCTTCCCCAGTGTGTCATTTCGTACTAAACCTGGACGATGGCAGCATAAGGTGTGTTGATACTACTTTTAAATGCAAAAGGCAAAATCGGAAAACGTATGTACTTTGATGGCGTATCTTTCTCACTAATATAAAAGCACAAAGGCTGTAAATTGATTCTAGCAGTTGTATTACCGATACTGTTTTGTTTCTCCCAGTTTCTCTCTGTGGGGAAAAGTAGTGAAGTTCCCAGTAATTTTGTAACAGCATTGCAACCAGTCTTGAGGGTGATCTTGCTTCAAGCTTATGCGCTCCTTCTCGCTGACCTAAGTTCCTTGATCTGTAGCAGAAATAAGCTATTTTGCTTAGGATTTGCAGGCCACTGGCCTTGAGGAGTGAAGGACCAGGCTTTCCCAGGAGACGAGGCCTGGCTGCTTTAGAAAACAGCAAGTCTGCTCAGGGTCATGTCCGCCTAAGAGTAACCGCCTGGGCACCTGCTTCTCGCGAATGCAGCCCCTCCCTGTCCCCAGGCCTTCTCCTTTACAGCCACGGGGCATCACCCGGCCAGGCAAGGTGGTCTTTGAGACATTAGTCCCCCATCTTCTCAGGTTGCTGGCTTCCCTTTCCCATCGGCACTTGTCTTGGAGCAGCGCTCAGAGCAGCGAGCAGCAAACCTGAGCTGGGAACCGGTTCTCTGTCCAGTAACAATTTCCGCAGGGGAAAAGCCCAGGGCAGATGTGTGGGAGCCTCTTCGCGGGAGCTACCACCGCAGAAAGCCTCGTTCTCATGGTCAGGCGAGAGCCTGGCCTTTACTTTCCCAACGACGAGCCAGACCATGTAGCATCTTCCTCCTGCAGACCACAGAACCTGGCTGCACGTCTCCCCAGGAGAGGGAGGTCTTTCTGGTCACCTTGTACCTTTGTTTTGTTTTTGCCTTGCTCGTTTCCCAGGCTTCCTTAAGGTCACCAGATTGGCAGAGCAACGCATGACCTTCTCCTGGAAATCGCTGCCGCCTTCTCTCTAGGAAGCGGGGTCACTGGTGGCTCCGAGATGTCAGGGGAGGGAAAGGACGGAGGAACGGAGGGTGCTGCCCTCGTGCGGGGAAATCGAGGTGCAGCTGCGCGCACGGGGAGAGCGGGAGGAGCCTGGGGCGGGAAGGAGACCTAGGATCGAAAGGCGAAAATGTTTGATGCCTGTGGCAAGAACAAAAATGAGTCTTGTCAGAAGTGGGATTCGAACCCACGCCTCCATGCGGAGACCAGAAACCCCAGTGCGGGAAGCAGACGCTTGAGTCTGGCGCCTTAGACCACTCGGCCATCCTGACAGGACAGGTGGGGCCTGCGCGAAGTAACTACTGTCAGTGATCAGAGACCTTCCGTCCAGGAAGTGAGCGGAGAGCTGTTTCCAGCAGGTGCAGCCGCGACCAGGCTTCCTGCACGACCTGCAAAACCCAAAGCTGGGACCGGACGAGCTCTGCGGGGAAGCTGCGAGCTGGCGACCGGATGATGGCAACCCTGAAGTCGGGCGTCCACGCCTCTCTGGAGGTCTTTCTCCCGCTGCCCCCCAGCCCTGCCGGCCTCCACTTGCAGGACGGACCTTAGGCGTGGGGGGCTGGGGATGCAGCTTTGATCGGCACGGTGGCAACACCCACTGTCTAGGGGGCTCACCCGAGCTTCACAGACTCCTGCACAGTACCTCCCGGTGCTTTATCTCAACAGGTTTTATTAGTGGGGAGTGGGACGCTGAGGGGGCCTGCAATACCCCCCACACCCTGGTATTTCCAGCAATGTAACAATCGCCCGCCCACCTTGGATCACGTGCTCTGCCAAGATGCCCTTGACGTCTCGATCAGGACTTCCCTCTCCTTCTCTCTTTGAAACTCTCAAAACATCAGACAAAAAGCTGACAACTTGACTTTTAAACAAAAATAATATGAACACAGTGTCAAAGATTTCACCCATCTCACCAATTACTGTGTAAACTGATAGAAATGCTTCAAAGGAGACTGAAGAACAGACAACATGCTGAAATAAATTTGCTAAAAGATGCAAAACTGGTTAATATCCGATAGGGCAATAAAACAATGTTTGGGGTTATCTCTTCTACTGAGCAAAACTGTATCTCAACTGAGCAAAATCCTTTGTGCTCATATAAGCAAGAATCACTTGCATTATTATCACTTTCAGTTAACTTCCATCGTCATCGAGTTCTAGAATAGACTAGGGAATGGAAAGTCAGTTAAAGGTATACATTCCCATAAAATCAGATAATTCCCAGAGGGTCTGCTAGACAATGCCCAGCACTTCATTAAGGCAGGGACCCAGTAATTTCTGTTGTCCATTTTTAAGTCTTTGACATTTTTTTTTCTGACACATGTGAAATCTTACATAAGCTGATTATCTGTAAGCTAATTAGGAGAGTGTTATTGGAGATGGAGACATGTTTGATCAGGTCACTTAGTTCTGACTCTTAGTTTACCTATTTATAAATGTGGGGATATATGTGTTTAATTGCAGTCAGGTGGAACATTTTAAAATCTTTTACGCTTTCCTTAGTTTACATGCTTTTGAAGAGGAACAGAATATGCCCTCCGGGTTGTGCCACTTTGGCTTTCAGACTCAACTGCCTGAAAGAATTTAGGTAGAGGACCTGGTCCTGGAAGAGAGCTATTAGCAGAGATAACTACAAAGGGTGTGGGCCGGGTGTGGTAAGCTGAGGGGAGCTAGCAGGGCCTGTTTGTTCAGAGTCCTCCCTGAGTCCCACTGTCTTTGCCTGGCCTGCCTAACATTTGCTCACCAAACATTTGCTCTTCCTATCTTCCTGTGAACTGTCTTCCTGCTCTTTGAAGCCCCAGACTCTCATCCCATTCCTTAGCTCAGGACGGCATACAAGCCAACTTGCCCTTGAGTCTCTTATCTTTGGGGCTCCCGCAGTTAAGAAATTATATTTGTTCTTGTCCTATTGATCCGTTTTATGTCAATTTAATTAATAGCCTAACCAAAAGAACCTAGAAAGATTGAAGGAAAATTTTTCCTCCCCTGCACTTTCTAATCATCTTATGCTCCCCAGATTAATAAAAACAAATGTATTCTTCTTTCTTCTTCCTTCACTCTGAATCTTCTTTCCATCCCTCCCTCCTTGATTATTTAAAATATCAGATGTATGTAGGGAATTAAAATCTTAAAATATCAGATGTATGAAGGGAATTAAAAATCCTCAGAGGCAGCCTCTAGAAGGCTTGTGATATTTGTTCCTCAAGCCCAATACAATATGCAAGTCAACTGAAACAGTTCAAATATAGCAGACCAGAGATATAGTCAAGGACATTCAAGGCTCCACAGTTTGACTGAAGTAACTGACTCCGTCCTGCTGGCGTAGGCAGTTAGTAAGTTTTAACAGGATGCCTAGAGGCCAACAGAGGGGAAGTTAGAAGCTTGTCCTGGCAGCAGTCCAAAGCAAAACCACAAGAAGCCAGACTGCATCAGACAGGCCCAAGACAAAGAAGAAGGCAGGTGGGAAACTGACCCAGTAAGGGTGAAAAGCCACAAAAACAACAACAACAAAAATCCCCTCCCCAAGTATAAATATTCCATCCCCTAGTTGACAACTGTCAGCAAAACATAGTAACCCAAACCCGGAATAGGGAACTCTCCCTTGAGCTCACCTGCTTTCACAATGTCTCAACCGTACTCTTACTTTAATAAACTTTCTACTTGCACCTCTCACTTGTCATGTCTGGTCTTTCCTTGAATTCCTTCTGTGACAAGACCAAGAGCTTCCCAGGGAAATTGTGGGGATGGGCTAATCAGAGGCCTCGGAGCCCAGGGGTCTCCCCAGTCCACCCAACAGCACTTTCTGCCCTACCATTCCACCTGCAGACACAACAGGAAGAGAGGGACTTAACCTAGCATGGACTTGACCTTGCACATGGATACTACTCTACTATTCCAGTCACAGGAGGAGACACTTTCCCCAAGCCCCCTCCCCCAGCTCAGCCAATGAGAAGCCACCATCCTTCAACTCCCACTTTATTCCAATGGACTTTTGTTTGTAACTGCCTTCCCAACTTACCGCCTTTCTCCTTATAAGAGTGTGTTTCTCCTCTGTTGCCCAGATTTGCCTGTTGTTTTGCTGTAGCCTGTTTGTTCCAGATCGCAATTCTCTTTCATTCCCAGATAAACCCATCTTTGGCTGGTAAAATAATTGGCAGTTTTTTGTTTGTAAGGTTAAGAGGCTGATTCAACACTGAGATAATAAATATCTTTATGATTTAAAGGCCTTTAAAAATAATTGTTCAGAATTAAATTTGTGTGTCACTACTCACAAACCATATTCAGAACCTCAAGGGAGAGAAAACAGCTTGGTCCCTCTGGTGATAGAATGTCGCCCACCTATGGCTCCTCTAGCGGCTCTGAGCTGGGCTAAACTGTGACTGCAGCCCAGGCCTTCTACATGAGATTTTTACGTTTCTGAACAGAGATTGAAAGACAATTTTGAAACTAAAGATGAGGCAGTGAGGAGTGAGCAATAGAAATGAGATATTTGTCTCATATGCCTCGGACTCTAGCTACATCCATGCCCATAAACGGGGAGCCACCCACAAGGATTCAGGTTGGTTTTGCTGGAATAAGAACATAATAATAAGAACGGTTTTGTAGAGGGCCACTCACAGCCCACACCACCACTGGACCTCACTGCCCTTCCAGGCCTTCCTTTCTAGGTTTTCCTAGGGGAGCACTCACTTAGGACTGAAAGTTACCAGCTTACAAGACCAGAGGCCAGTGGTTCTGTTTTGCAAGGAAGTACTTTTTTTTTTTTTTAACTCAGGTGGGAGGTCATTGGGTGTGACACCATCCTGGGGAAGTCATGACCCCATGGCTTCTGTCTTAGGAGGTCAACACAAATTCTGCAAGTTCTGTAGCAGAGAAAATGAAAAAGAGTAGAATAGTGGCCCGAAGATTTCAGAGGGAAAATCGAGAAGGAAAGAACAGCTCAGAAAAGGAATCGATTAGGATTTTCCAAGCCTGAAGTTCATGCAATAAACATCACACTTCTGCTTTTGGAATATTGGTGGCCAGGCTCATCTCAAGAAACTGGGGTTCTCTCTGCCCTCGGAGAACAATGATTTCTGGTTCCTTAGGAAGTGTGGAGTATTGATAACCTGTCTTTGTAAAAATCCATTAAAAATTTTTGCCTCTGCGGTAGTGAGCACCTTCTATGCTCAAGACTCTTTTCTTTTTAACTTTAGAGCCATCTAAACCGGACATAAAAAGAAATATGACGCGTAACCACGAAGCTGAAAGGAGAGAACTCTGGTTTTGCTAAGTAGGCAGCAGGTGGCCATGGGCTCAGGTTCCAGCAAGATAAGAAGATCACCCTGGGCTCTGAGAGCCCTAAGGCCAAGTCCCTGGAGGGAAAGAGGAAACCACCTGCGCGAACAGAGAGGAGCCTTCAGATACTTCTGCGGAATAGACAGTTTCTCAACGATGCTCTCCGAACATCCTTGGAAGGTGGGAGAAGGATGAGACCGTCTGTGAGACGCACAAGGAGGAAGGCGCAGTTAGCTAAGAAAGGAGGAGATGGAAAAGCCTCAGAAACAGCTTTGCGGGATTCTTTGTCCGGAAGAACCGGGCTTCGCTGACAAAAGTGGGTCCACGGACATAATGACTAGAAAGCGACCCGGGCCTCTGTTTTCCGCTCCACGGTCCTTACGGAGCAGGTGGTCCCAACGCAGGGACAGACGCTCACAGCACCTCCTGGGTGTGGACGCTGGAAGTCGGAGATTTCGGGTAGGCAGGACGTCCCACGGCAGGGGAGGCGGGCACCGAGCCTCCCGCGAGTCTCGTGCCGTCCCCACTTCCCTGCAACCCTGCGAGTGGCCGTTTGCTGTTCCTGCCCCGCCGCCGCACCGCGTCCCCCGGGGCGCCCCGCCTGACGGGGACAGTGACCAGCCGCGCGGAGCTCCGTTCCCGCCCCCGCCTGCCCCTCCTTCCGCCCCGCCCCCTATCCTGCCATCGCCCCGCCCCTCACGCCCCGCCCCCTGTCCTGCACTCGCCCCGCCCCCGTCCTGCACTCGCTCCGCCCCTCACGCCCCGCCCCTGTCCTACCATCGCCCCGCCCCCTGTCCTGCACTCGCTCCGCCCCTCACGCCCCGCCCCTGTCCTGCCCCGCCCCGCCCCTGT
>CM053608.1:123370831-123397217 GCA_028646535.1 Procyon lotor | reverse complement strand
TAGCCCAACGTAAGCCTGATCTGACAGGGCACCTCACGGCTCCTCTGCCGCCGCCTTCTCCACCCCAATACCCGGGAGCTCTGCCGCACTCGGGCTCCCCTGGTCCCTCGGTGACCCCACGGGTCCTGAAACCACACTGTTCCCGCGAGGGCCGAACCCCCGGTTGGCCTCCGGAGTGATGTCCCTCGGCGGAGCGGACTAGAAGTTCCGGAGTTTGTGCTCCGCGGCTCTGTGGCTGCTGGGAGCCGGCCCCTCCCCCCGGGGTCTCTCTTCCCGTTGCTTTAAATTCACTTTTTCCACTCCTACCTTTCTGAAAGTGGTCGATTTTCTGCTCCTAGAATTGCTGTTCTTATTCTCTTCTCTCTGCTGTTGAGTTTGCCGGCTTTTAGAGTGGTTTGTTGCCTGTCTAGCTGGACTTCTGGGACCCGACGCTCTCTCTGCCTCCTACACCTCCGCCATCTTGCCTCTCCTTCAGCTTATTTCAGCAATTTCTTAAGGATTTAACAAGAAAGTGAACCTGGGCCCCAGTCAGAACCACTCCCTCTGTGGAACGAAAACCACATTGAGAAGCCCGACTTGCCTGGTGCTGAGATTCATCGGGTCCCTTAGGACCAGCAGTGAGCCTCGCCTTCCAACTCTGTGGGTGACTGACATTACAAACATGGCCCTGGATTTGACCCCTATGTCCCCCTAACTTTTGACCTCCAGGGATGCTGTCTCTCCCACATGCGGAAATATACTCCCTCCCTCCCAGTTTGATTCCTTTGTGACGTCCTTGTGAAATCCAGGATGGCATCATCCAAATCAGGGGACGGCTTAGATGACGTTCCTCTGGTAAGAATGCTCAAGCCAGATTCTATGAATCGGAACATCTATGGAATAGGGGTCCAAGTCCCTGTCTTCCCACAGACCGGCATCGGAGGCAGAGGCTAAACGCCATCCACACTCCCATGCAGAGAACAAAACTGGGGACACTCCAAGCCACAGCAGTCCTAGAAGCCAGTGGTCACAGGATGCCAGTCGGTTGGGACTCAGGTTCACCGGCTGGGAATTGTCCTCCTGGGCCCTTGCCTGCACCACCCCAATCATCCATCCTGTCCATACAACGTTCCTCTTACTGAGGCTTCGTCCCAGTGTGGTCTGGGAGGGTCAGGGTCCTCTTTTCATTTCATGCTGTCCTCTAGCCCTTTGAGTCCTCACCGTCAGTTTTCGGCCACCGTGCTCCTGACACCCCTGTGGCGATGTCACAAACCTTATTGGAGCGGATTCCTTTAGATCTGGAGTCGGCAGATGGTGACCCACGGGCCACATCTGGCCAGCCACCTGCTTTTATAAAGTTTTATGGGAACACACTTACTCTCTTCATATTATCTGTGCCTGTTCTCCTGATACAACAGCAGATGTGAGTCATTTCGACAGACAAGCCTAAAATATTTACTGTCTGGCCCCCTGCAGAAAAATTGCTCCAACCTCTGTCTTAAACAAAAACTGCATTCGCAACCTGGGGGATGAAGCCCCTGTTTACCTTGGCTTCCAATACAGCTGCTGGAGGGCCGCGCCCCCCAGATTTGTGGGTTTGTGGAAGGCACGTGTGGGACAAGCCCTGAAGATTCGTAGAGATTTGTTTTTCTGCTGAGAGACACCTTAACTCACTTGGGAGTGCCAACAGAAGGTTTTGCAGTCTCACCGCTGGCTGCTGACAGGTCTGGCCTTAACGTTTACCTGAAAGGCACTTCTTAATTTCTGCATCGGTTTGCATCTGCAGTGGTGGGGAATAAGAAACAGCTTCTCTTTCAAACCCTGTAAGCTCGGGTTCACTGGTATGTAGTGGCTCTTCCCTTAGCTTAAAGCTCCCATCTCACATTTTACCAGAAATAGCTAGAAAGGCTGAGCCAGACGTCACCATTCCGGCAGGGAATCTCTTCAGGTACACAAGCCCGCTCGGAGGGGGCCCGGGGCCTAGAGACTGCCGCCTGGCCACCAGCTAAAACCTTTGTCAGGCCCATCGCTGCTCTTCCCCCTCCTTCGGGGACCAAGGTCCTGTGCCGACAGTGGGCGTCGGAAAGCAGTTATTCACAGATTTGTGTCCCCCATCCTGGTTGTGTCCACGGGCAGCTCCCATCCCGGCCAGTGTGTCACAGGAGGAAGGAGGCATCGTCTGCGTGCAGAGCTCTCTTGCAAGGGCACTAGGATTTTTAGTTCCATTCGTGTTGCTCCAAGGTTGCCAAGTCTGACACTACAGAATAAATGTGCAAACTCTTCTAAAGTACACGTGTACACTGCCCAACAATGAAAATCGAAGTGTCCTCCAATTTCACAAGGCTGCACCCAATGCTGTGACTGGCGGGCTTCCGTGTGTCCTCTGTCGTGGGTGGGATTTGAGGGGTAGGGTGGGCGGGGAAGGACCCAGAGGCAGGAGCAGAGTAGCTCCGGGCTTCCCTTGAATAAGAAGTCCCCCAGGAGGACAGCCTCAATGTCAAACCCCTCTAGGATGGTATGAGGGTTTTTTTCAGTCCTAGCCCTGTGATGATGGGTTTTCCTCAGCTGTTCACTCTTGCCCATCAAATGGCGGTAGAGTATTGTCTCTTTTTACTTCTTATTTCTCTGGTGATTAATGATGTGGGAGATTTGTGCCCAATATTCGTTAGTCTTCCTATATCTCTCTCCTAAATTGCTTGTCCTGTCCTTGGCCTGTGTCTTGTGGTCTCACTGCCTGTCATGGCTTCTTCCTATTGTATCTTCTGTCTCTCCCCCTCGCCCCTGCTATTGGGGGACAATTTAAATATACTCTCCCATGAGCACATTTATCTATTTATGTTTCTATTATGCCCTTTATTTTACATATTCTTCATTTTAATGGGAGCAGATGCTATAATGTATTTCTTTGTTGTGCGTGCTCTTGAAGTTTTTCAAAGTTCTCAAATAAATAAATAATAAAGAATAAAAGTTCTTCTCTGCTCACAGCCCATGAGGCTATACTTCTAGTAGCTTTATTTTTCACTTTCACATATAATTAAACTGAGTCGCTGATTCTGCTGTGTAGCCCATGAGAAGAACAACAGGAATGGAATATTCTGGAAACCTCTGTGTCTGTCTGTACCCGATGGACTCTACCTCTGATCTGTTTCTTGTGGAACCCCACAGTCACTCCAACCCCAGCCCTAAGAGATCTGGGTTTCCTTCAGGGCTCAGGAGGTACAGGACTCTCTTAGACGATGTCTCCTTTCTAGGAGTTGAACCTTGATCTGGCCAGAGACAGAACCCAGGGCGGGACCACCGCAGCACCGGAGGTGTTCCATATTGTTATTAAATTAATTATAATTTAATATAAATTTATATGTATTTAATATAAATTAATTATATTGCAGCCTGTGCTGCAGGACTTCATTTAAGCGACCCCAAAGGCCCCATCTGGGAGCTGCTTGAATGGATCCTTAAATTCCGAGACCACCTTGGCGCCCTTGACTGAGGGCAGTCAGCAGACTGAGGTTAGTTAGCTGAGCGTGCTGGGTGGAATTCAGATTCTTGGGGTCCCCCCTGTATCGGAGTTGGGGGGTGAGGGGTCTTACTGTCTTTGCAGCCCACACTGGGCTCAGTGCGCTCCTTTGTGGACACATGGGGTGTGGTTGAAAGCGTCTTGGCATTAAAATCAAAGTCACGAAATGCAGCTGCCCGTGTGTCCACTAGGGATGTCCAAATGTCCCCCCCGGTGAGCTCGTGCTCACCTCCTGTCCCCTGGCGCCCAGCCCTGCAGCCTCCGGCGCTGGGGGTGGTCTGCGGGGGGTGCGCGGTGGACGAGAGCGGGAGACCAGGGCTCCTGCGGGCAGAATCCGGGCGCTGCCTGCGGGCGGCAGGGGGAGCAGGTGCCCCTTCCTCACTCTCTGCCCCTCCCCCACGCGTTTTTCTTCGGTCTCCAAGCAGAACAGCGATTTCTCTGCAACAGGGGCGGTGATCCAGCGAGGGGAGCCCGGGGGAAGGCGCGCTGTCCTCTGGGTCACGACCCTCCTCGTGCAATTCCAGGCCGCGCAACGGCATCAGTATTTCCTGCAGGCGCGGCACGGATACATTGGTTCCAATAAAAAAATAGTTGCCGAGGGCAAGAGCCCAGCCACCGGGATGGCCGAGTGGTTAAGGCGTTGGACTTAAGATCCAATGGGCGTGTGCCCGCGTGGGTTCGAACCCCACTCCCGGTAGAGCGCGTCTCTGTCTCCGCAGCCCCTCGGGGGAGGGGCCGGCCTCGGGCAGAGTCCAGGGTCGCTCCCGCGTCCGTTTTTCTGTCCCTCCGCGGAAACAGCCGGCAGTGCCGGCGGCCACCCCCTGTTTTCTGCCCCGACCCCATCAAATTCCAACGTAAGGAAAAGTCTCCCACGTCCACAGTCCTAACGAGATTTCCTTTGCTGCTCCAGGCCCTTCACATGCAAGGGGGCGGACCCTGGGGGCTTTGCGGACCCTGGGGGCTTCGCCCTCGAGACCGCCGGGAAGAAACCCTGGTTCCCTGAGGCCCCTGCGAAGTGAGAGCCGCTGCGGGGGATTCCTAGTCTCCAGGGGCGCCGTCGGAGGCCTGCAGGGGCTGCCCTCCAGCTCGCCCCGGACCGCGCAGGCGAACCCTCTGCAGCAGGCGGGGGAGCGCTTTGACGTCTAAACACGGCCCCCGGTGCACCTGCTTTTGCCTTTCTCGGGTTAGTGTTGTTGAGCATTTTTTAAGTTTATGAGCCACGTGCATTTCCTTTTCTCTGTATTTATTTTTCTATTGGTTGCTCGGTCTTTCTCTTACGATTTACAGGAGCTCTTTAAATACGAATCAGTTATGCCTTATACTGATACGTCGCTGGTGATCCGGTTTATTTGCCTTAGAACTTTGCAGCGATTTGGGTCTGCGGCCAAAGGGAGGGGTCTTCTGGTCCGATGTCTGACTTAACTGTGCCTTTCCCCACTAGGAGATCAAAAAGTGACGGGGGAATACCGCGCTGTCTTCTAGAATGTACGGGATTTCTTTTTTTGTATTTAGTCTTTGATTTATCCAATTTTTCCCGTTTTAATATGTGAGATACAGATCTAACTCTACCGTATTTCCAGAGAACTGCCAGTGATCCCAACACATCTTTTCATTTAAATTCAATTTAATTAACATACACTGTATTGGTTTCAATGGTAGAGTTCAGTGACTCATCAGTAGTATATAACCCCCTGCTCGTTATCATTATATCTCGTGCCCTTCTTAATGCGCATCACCCAGTCACCCCACCCACGCACCCCGTTCCCCTCCAGCAACCCTGGTTTTTCCCCAGAGTTCAGCATCTCTTATGGTTTGCCTCCCTCTCTGATTCTGTCTTATTTTTCCCTCCCTTCCCTTATATTCATCTATTTTGTTTCTTTAATTCCACATGTGAGTTAAGTCATATGGTATTTGTCTCCTCTGATTTATTTCACTTAGCATTATACCCTCTAGTTCCATTCAGGTCATTGCAAATGGCAAGATTTCATTCTTTTTTGTGGCTGAGTAGTATTCCATTGTCTATATACACCACATCTTCTCTATCCATGCATCTGTCGATGGACATCTGGGCCCTTTCCATGGTTTGGCTATTGTGGACATTGCTGCTATAAACATTTGGGTGCATGTGCCCCTTTGTATCCTTTGGATAAATACCTAGTAGTGCAATTGCTGGGTGATAGGGTAGTTTTTAACTCTTTGAGCGATCTCCATATATTTTCCAGAGTGGCTGCACCAGCTTGCATTCCCATCAAAAGCATAAAAGGGTTCCCCTTTCTCCACAGCCTTGCCAACATCTGTTTCCTAAATCGTTAATTTTGGCCATTCTGACTGGTGCGAGGTGGTATCTCACTGTGGTTTTGGTTCGTATGCCCCTGGTGAGGAGTGATACGGAGCTTTTTTTCATGTGTCTGTTAGCTGTTCAGATGTCTCCTTTGGAGAAATGTTTATTCATGTCTTCTGCCCATTTCTTAACTGGACATTTTGTCTTTTGGATGTTGAGTTTGGTAAGTTCTTTCTAGATTTTGGATACTAGCCCTTTCTCTGATATGTCATTTGCAATTATCTGTCCCATTCCATAGGTTACCTTTTAGCTTTGTCGACAGTGTCCTATTTTACAGAAGCTTTTTATCTTGATGTCCCAATAGTTCATTTTTGCCTTTGTTTCCCTTGCCTTTGGAGACGTGTCTAGTAAGTTGTTATGGCCAAGGTCAAAGTGGTTGCTGTCTGTGTTCTCCTCTAGGATTTTGATGGATTCCTGTCTCACAGTTAGGTCTTTCATCCATTTTGAGTCTATTTTTGTGTGTGGTGTTAGAAAGTGGTCCAGTTTCATTCTTCCGCATGCCAACACCATGTTACCAAATATCCGTATTCTCCCCATCGACTGAAAAGCCAGACTACTAACTTCTGTTCTCTCTAACATGTATAGGGCAAGATGATTTGAAAGACCATGAACTTTGGAACTGGACAACCAGTATTCTAATTCTGGCGTTCCCACTGACTCTCTGAGCCTTGATATCTTTCTTTATTAAATGGAGGTAATGATGCTTACGTAATGAACGGCAGTTGTAAGGATTATGTGCCTGGTGAATTAAGAAGTCTCTTGGCCACTGTATAGGTTAGTCCCCTTGGCCCTTAGAAGAAACTCCCACTTTTCTTTTATAGCAGTCCTTAACAGAAACCCCGAAATCAAATTAAAAATTAGATAAAATTTGTCCTATAGTTAAATTGCATCTATGTTTTGAGATCAAACACAGGGAATCCACATTTGAAAGTCCTCTGATCCTGGGGGCAGCTCAGTGGATCGTTTTCATGAGCTGTCTTGAATTTCAAGTCTGAGCCTTGAGCTTCATGTTTGCTCCTGGCCTCCCTGGGCAGAAGGAAGGGAGCTCCTCCCAAGAAGTTCATCTGTGTCTTTACGGTCAGAAATAAGTTGATTTGAGAGAGACTCAATTACCACGGAGAGGCAAGACTCATCCCTACCAAAGGTGGGTTTTGTCATCTTTCTTTCCTGTGGATTAAGGAGAGCGAGAGGATGAGTGGAAGTGGAGAGCTTATCTTTTTTTCTGAAATGAGACTCCGGGTGGCAAAGATTTTACCAAACCGACACTTGCTAAAGAGAAAACGCAGCGTCTCCTCGTGTGAGTGACGTTGCTCAGACCGACGTGCCAATGGCACCACATCCAGGTTCATCCCTATAGAAGTTACCTTATGTCACATTCTCTCACCAGAGAGTCAGCTGTCTACAACCACGATCCCACACCTACCTCTGCCACCGGGAAGACCTGAACCTATTGGATCGGGTGCTTGATTTTATTAAATTCCTCCAATCGTCAGTGATACTGGCAATTTCCTCTCATGCCCAACCTCTGTTGTTTCTTGAGGTGGGCAGAATTCTATGGTGTGTAAGCCCTGTAAAATCCTTTACAGATACTCCTTTTTCATCTATGACATAATTAATAGCTACCAATTCTTCCCTTAAACTTTTCTTTTCTTTTTTTCCCAACATGCATCTTGATATTTGGAATACAACACTAAGGGGAAAAAAACTAAGTTTCTTCCCCCACCCCACCCCCAGGCTTTCTGGATAGAGGGAGAGACCGACAGGCAGCTTTTGTTTCCAACAGGAAATTGATGTGTTTAATGTGTTTTGACAACAGTCCTCTATAATAATTGTATAATTTTTAAAAAGGAGAAAAGAAATGGTGGAAGTAAGAAGAGTGCAAATAGTGGAAAAGAAGTAGGGGAAAAAAAACAATCCTTTGGATTTTTTTTTATTAGTTTCCCAGGCAGAGGTCAGTGATTCGTCAGTCTCATATAAGGCCCAGTGCCCATCACATCACATGCCCCCCTTCATGTCCATCCCCCAATTACCCCATCCCTCCACCCCCTCCCCTCCTGCAGCCCCCAGTTTGTTTCCTATGATTAAGAGTCTCTTATGGTTTGTCTCCCCCTCTGATTGCATCTTATTTTCCCCTCCCTTCTCCTATGACCCTGTTTTGTTTCTTAAATTCCACATATGAGTGAAATCATATGGTATTTGTCGTTTTCTGACTGACTTATTTCACTTAATACCCTCTAGTTCCATCCATGTCATAGCAAATGGCAAGATTTCTATCTTCTGACTCTTTACACTGAAGATATATCCAGAACAATCGAGAAAAGACGAAATACTTAAAACAAAACTTTAGGGGCGCCTGGGTGGCTCAGTCGTTGGGCGTCCGCCTTCAGCCCAGGTCACGATCCCTGGGTCTTGGGATTGAGCCCCGCATCAGGCTCCCTGCTCGGCAGGAAGCGTGCTTCTCCCTCTCCCACTCCTCCTGCTCCTGTTCCCTCTCTCGCTGTCTCGCTTTGACACATGAATAAATAAAATCTTTAAAAAAATTTAAAAAACTTTATTATACATGCACACAAGGACACACACACACACGAAGACACACATGCACATGCGCACACACATGCACACAGACACACACACACACACTGTGTGTAGCACAGCGCCTGGTAAGTAGTAAGTGCTCAGTAAATATTCATCCTTTGCCCCTCAGAAGAAAACCATCCTCTTCCTTTATAAGCCGACCTTAATGAAAACGCTTCTGATTAATTTCTGTAGCTTTTAAAACCGTCTAGAACCCCTGTCTCACTTCTCTAAAAACTGCATCATCTCATGAACACCTTTATCAGTCGAACACCTGTGTGGGATACACTCGGTGCAACAGCAACGTGTCCCCTGAGACCTCCCGCTTGGCAGTGGCCCTGCGCTCTCTGGGCCCCCTCTGCTGTCCCCTCCCACAGCAGCGGTTTGCTAGCGGGAGGGCCCTCGGCCGCCGCCGTTCTGGTGACACGGGGCGACCAGCTACCAGCGTGAGGAAGGCCTGTCCCCCAAACACAGACACAGTGCCTGCCAGCGACAGGTGTGGAAATGACACCGCAGGAATCAACGACCAGTCACACTTCCAGAGGGAAGAGGGTTTTTATTAAAACCTACGCTTCACAGCCGGGGAAAGGGCTTTGTTTAGGACAAGGAGACCCACCCCCCGAGGCAGGCCCCCCAGCGAGCGCAGAGCGGCAGAGAAGACAGAGGCCAGCAGGCACCGTGTGCTCCAGGAGCCGAAAGGCAAGGTCGCCTCTCCGCTTGCCCCGCACACGTGAATCTTCCCCTTCCCCTGCTCTGCCCAAAACAGACCTGTGGCCCGAGGCTCGGGAAAGATAAATGAACAGAACAAGGTGAAGAAGTCAGGGCTTTCCCGAATCAGTGACCCGTCTTTGGGGTGAGTGGCCGAGAAATCCCCAGTTAGGGGCACCGAGTCCGCCACACCACGTTCCCGCCTTCTGCTTGGCTTGAGGCTCAGCTCCGTGTCTTCTGATGAGACGGTGTCCACGTGGCGAGGTCAAGATTCTACCTCCAACAGCTCCAACACTGGGGACGGCGAAGGCGGAGCGCTCCTAAGAAACAACTACACTGACGATTCTAGGACAATCTCTCATTTTCAAAGAGTGTGATAGGCCCAGAAACCACAGGGCAGGTTACCCACACGCATTGTTGTCCCCCCATAACACACTGTCCGAGCGCGACTTGGGCAGAGACCCGGGGTCCTGCTCGCCGGAGTCCCATGCTTGCCTTCACGCTCTGCTGGCAGCGTTTTGAAATTGCTAATAATTTTCGGCTGAGAGACTCCCCATCTTCATTTTGAACTGGGCCTCCCAAATTATGTAACCAGTCCTACGTGCTGTCTTCTATTTCCCGCCGTCAAAAAAGGGAAATAATTCTTTCCCATATTCTGCATTCTACCCCTTGTTCAAGGTATGTTTGGTGCAGAGAGATCGCTTCTCAATCCCAATTTTGGGATTTATATTGCAAAACTGAATTGCAGGAAGGAATCAGGAAGGAACAAAGTTTCTAATACAGGTCACTGGACAATAGAAAGAAGTCGTGGACAAACATCGTAAGGGACACCGATGCTCAGAAACCAAAGAGGAATTGGAGAAAGTTAGATAATCGGCTGTGGATGTAAGTTCCGCGTGTTTGAGACTCTCAGAGAAAAGAAAAGGGAGATCAAAGAAGTGAGCTTCACACACTTCCTGGGAGGTTAACTCACCTTCGTCCGGCAGGATCCAGTGGCGGCTCAGCAGATGGCAGAGACAGGGCAGAGACAGGGCAGAGCAGGGCGCTTTCTGGAAGGAAGGAAACTCACAGGGGACTTTTGGTGGATCGGGTCCCTGAGACACTTGCAGAATTTTCAGGTAGTGCATAAATAATGAGAGGAACGCAAAAGTACCTGTGGACCCAAGAAAGGGGAGAGACAGGTCTCTGATTAGCCCAGCCAGCCTCGGGGGGCCCTGATCAATGAACCAGAATTGTGCCGTTGTTCCCGCCCCTCACTTCTGTCCGCCTCTGAGACCGTGCGTTCCTCCTAGACTTCCCTTTCCCTCTGTACTCTCCTGAACAGTGTGTGAAAAGCTAATCAAGTGAAAATCCCACCCTAACCCAAAGCCGAGACCTTCAAGTTCATTCCTGCCTCTCCTTACCTGTGACCATAAGATCAAAGCACAGGACACACACCGTTCCTGGGTCTCGGGGGGCCGCTTGGCAACACCAAGCTGAAGCAGAGCGAGAGGGGTAAGGCTGTGCTGAGCAGGAGAACCGCACCCAGTCGGGAGGGGGCTCAAGTCAGGGAAGAAGGAAAGGGAGTCTGAGAAGCTCGTCCTGTTTTAGGGTGCGCCCCCCAGCTTTCCCAGAGCCCAGGGGTGCAGGGAGCACAGTCGGCGCTGGGCCGCAGTGGGAAGCAGTGGCTGGGGGCCCCCGAGGCTGCGGCCGACCCTGGGCCTCACCGGGCTTGTGTTTGGGCACCCAGACCACCAGCACGTCTGACCACCGCGGTCCTCGGAGGGCGCGCTGACCACCACGCTCACCTCCCCGCGCAGGAGAGAGGAAAGGCCACCACCCTGGTGTGGTGGCCAGGAAATGACACGTGAGGGTCACCTCTCAGTTCAGGTCCTTCATCCTAAAGCACCGATGGAAAGGGAGGAGGCGGGGAGGCATGTCCCCAGACCCTCCACACTTACCCTCATCCTTCAAAGACAATTCTTAATGATCCCTGCTTCCTACAACTTGCCCACATCTCCCATTCTAGCCCCAACATCCCCTCTACAATGCAATTCCTTATTTAACGAGTATCGTGGGCCCACTGTGTGTCGCGCCGGAGGTTCTGGAACATGTCTCTCCCAGGCTCCGGCCATTGTTGCCACAGTCCCAGACTCCCCCATAACTTCATCCAGCCCCCCCCCGCCTGGAGGCCCCCCAACATCTCCCTGAGCTCACCCAGGGAACACCTTCGAGCGACACCCAAGCCCTTTCTTACTCTTGCTTCAACCTATCTTTCCAGCTTTATTTCTGTCAACTCCCTCCAAAAATTCAACCTCTTTGCCAAAAAACATTTGCCATATGGTTTCTCAAATCTGGTATAGTCGAGTGTTCCTTGAATGGGCGCCATTTAAAACTTCTGTCCCACTGCCCGCTAAGTACCATCCAAATATCTCTCATTCATTCAGTAAAGAAACGTCTCAGCCCCCTGCCGTGGTGCCTCTACTGATCCAGGTGCCTGCTGTGGTCTGCAAACAGATACGGTCCCGTATGGTATCCCTAGGACAGGGATAGGCCCTCTGCCTTTGCTCAGTCCCATCTCCTAGGTCCTCCGGCTTCCCTCTTCTCATCAGCCAGTAGAAATCTCTCCTGCAAGGCCCAGGCTTGGGTTGGAAGCTTACCCAAGCACACTGTCCAGACCGTGTTCACCCAGTGTGGATACATATGGCAATGACTGTCCCACTTCATAGTCAGTCACATATCGCTTCCAACGAGGAGGCCAGCATGGTGGCTGGAGTGGAGTTTGGGGGTGGGGCGGCACGGTGGAGACTAGACTCTGTGTGATCCATCAGTAACATTAAAGAATTTGGGGTTTATTCGGAGAAGCCACTGGAGCAGAGGAAGGAGATCGGACTCACATTTCTATGGATTCAGTGATTAGACTCTAGGGCCCGGCTTTAAGCTAGAACTCAGGAATCACTGGCGTAGTGAGGCCAGACGAGATGATGGTGGTCTGGAGCATGTTCGTGGTCGACGAGGGCATCAGAAGCCTCACCCTGGGCTCACTTTGCAGGTAGAGCCATTGGACTTAGTGATGAGATTGGACATGTGGAATGAGAAACAGGAGTCAGGAACAGCCTGAGGACCTGGTCTGTTTCCACACTGCCTAGGACAGCCTGGCGTGTCGTCACCCGTGCTATCTGCTGAACGACAGGCCCGTTACAGAAGGATGGCCCCATGCTCAGAAAACGATAAATCATTCCAAAACTGGAATGGCCAAGAGCTGGAGCTCCTTTACCGCAGAACCAGTTAAACTTCCAGGATGGTCTCAGCACTGTCAGGGAGCCGTCACTGGAACCATGGTGCTAGCGGGGACAAGAGCCCACCACGAACGCTCGGGCCGGACTCCTAGGGCGGCCTGATGGGACAAGGGGTGCTGAGAACAACCGAGCAGTGCTATTTGTGGGGCAAGACACGATGGAGGAGGCCGAGGACCTGCTAATCCCCACAAACACAGCAATTTAGCAGCAATCGTCGACAGACTCTCTTTTAGGCTTCTGCAGCCTAGGTGAACACAAAATTCGACTCACCCAAACTGGCTGATTTGGGACACACTCTTGCTGGGTTTGCCGGGCTATTCATCGTCATCAACACACCTCAGGGATGACTGGATTAATGGGATACACCACAGGAACTGAACAAAGGGTAAAAATCACATGATCACCTTAATAGATGCGGATTTGACAACCTTTCATGATTAAAAAACCAAAAAACCTCCTGACAAACTAGGTTTAGAAGGATGTCCCTAAACAGAATTCAAGATCAAATATGGGCCCACAGCTAACATCATTCTCAGAGGTGACTACATGACAGGTTTTCCTTTAAGATCGGGAACAAGGCAGTGTGCAAGCACCGAGTCTGCCCAGATGTCCAGAAGGAAGGGCCGCACGTACTCTGGCTCCTGCCTGATCCCGGCACCCTCTGCACATCAGCTCTGCTCAGGAACTTGAATCTAATGACTGCAAGGTAGGGCAGGCTGTTGAGGTGGACGGACTGCCGTCACCCGAAGCCCGCTCGTCCCCCGCCCCCGCCCTGTGACAGTACACAGCTCACGCGTACCCGATGCCCAGAAGCCTCACTGCACTCAACAGTCACAACGCTTCTGCCTTCCGGAGAATGGTTTTGCAGGAGATGCCGTGATGCTGGGCAGTGCCAGCAGTCCCAGCACCTGAACCCCCCGTGCCCCCGCCCCCCAAACACACGCACACACAGGGGCGTCCCGCCGTCCGCGAGGCCAGGCTGCCCCGGGTGGACCTCCCCTGGCGGGGAGCGGCCAGGCCGGTGCCATCTGCTCCCGGGCCCGAGGGCTGTCTCCGCACAGTCATCGGACCCGACGTGGATCGCGGAAGGCCGAGATGGGGCTACCGCCCTCCCACCGGCCCGGCGCCCCCTGAGCCAGCCCGAGCGCCGCGGGGGCAGCTCTCGTCGCAGACCTACGTTTCCGGACGCGTCCCCCCACATCCCGCCCTCGTCAGGTGGCACGCTCCGAAGCCTGGCCCTTCTCGAGCCGCCTCAAAGCCCACGGCGGTCCTGCGGGGACTCGGGACTCGGCGAGCCGGCTCCCCACCCCGCGGGAGCTCATATCTGCAGGAAGCCGGCGAGCACAGGGACCGCGCGGACCCCCGGGCTCTATGGCCGGACGCTCGGCCGCCCACCGCGGGCGTCATTTCCGGTCCGCTCTAGGACCCTGGAGGTTTCTGCGCCTCTGTGGTCGGTTCGCTACGGGAAGGCTCTGCGCGCTCGTCTCGCTCGCTGCTCTGCCTGCGTCCGAAATGGGCCGGAGGATTAGGGTTTGACCGAGGACGGTGTAATGAACCCGATAACTATATCTAGCACTTTCAGTAACGATCATCTCCAGGCAGTTTTATTCATCTGTAACCCGGCCCTCCTTCCCCCTACACACTGAAGTAGATCTCAGACATGAATCATCCATAAGTAATTCAGCCGGCGGTAGGGTCGAGCACCTGCCTTGGGCACAAAATTTAGAAGGCTTACCAAAGAGCTCAGCAAACGGGGAATAGTTTACAGCGACATTTTTTAAAATAAAAATCAATGCAAAGATCCATAATGAATACAATATCCAAGGTTTTTTTTTTTTTGACATTCACGTTTTTAATAGGGAATCGTTATTACTGATTTTTCCTTTTGCCTCAGGCTGCAATTTAACCGGCACAGGAGTAATACTTAAGTATGTATCTCTAAAAGATAAGGAAACAGTGTGAATAAAAACAAAAGATAAGGACTCTTAGAAAAACATAATCACAAATATATATATTTATATATTTTACAAGTGGGTTCTTATGTGGGTTCAGATTGGTTCTATAATACATTACACATTTTAGGCAAACATTGTATTGTGATTATGTATATGAGATTATGTTCTATAATACATTACAATTTGTAATACATTACAATCATGTAGATATAATAATATTCACAAAAAGCATATATATTATATATATATATTACACATATACTTTTTAAAAAACAAGTCTTTGGACATAGGTGTCTCTCAGGTTCTTTGAATCTATAGTTTCTTTCTCTCTCTCTCCTTTTAGTTGTAGAAGAAACTTGAGGTTTTCCACAGTCTGGATTTTGTTTCCTGGGCACTTCTAAGAATGCACACAGCAGAAAACTCCAGTCTCTCACTCCAGCAAAGAGGAGCAAAAATAATCTTTCCTTTTGCCTTTCTAAGTTCTTAATGTGAGCCCCTTAACAAAAGACAAGTTAACAGAAAAACACACAACTTTATTTAACATGTTTTATGTAACACGGGGGCCCTCATCGGGAAATGACCCAAAGAAGCAGTTAGAGTTGCATGCTCATATACTGAGTTGGACGAAGGGCAGTAAAATCAGGAAAACGTGATGAGGCAACGGAGATGGGGCTAGGGTAGGTAACTGGGTGAAGTGACTAGGACGATTAGGGTTAATTTAGTAAGGTTTGCTTGTATAGATTTCCCTGAGCCTCAACTTTCCATCCTTGAGAATTAGAATGTGACTCTTCTGGTATAAAGAAGACTATCTTTCACATGGAAATTTTATCTCTTACTTTTGAGAATAAGAAGAAAGTTGGGAGGGGCTTTCTTGTATCTGATGCTTTTCAAAGCCCTTGGCTCAAAGTGATCATTGTGCCAAAGTGTCCCAAATATTGTGTCATATTTGGGGCCGGCATATTCTGCCACCCTCCACCAGCTCTTTCTTTATTTCCTAATGAGAAAGCCCACAGATCAGCCAAGCTACCTCACAAAAGCAGAATTTTCAGTAGGACTGACTGAAGCCAGAGATTGTTCCGAGGCTAGAATGGGTGCAGGAGGCAGACCACCAGACCCTGTTCCCTGCCAGCTTCCTTCAACCACACGGGTCATCTGTCTCTACAGTACCGCCTGTTCACTTGGTTTTCAGGCCTTTGCAGTTGCTATGCTGATGGAGAGGAAGAAACCCTTCAAGTTTCTTCTAGCTGGCCTAAGAATTAAATTTACATGAGACCGATTAACAGGAGGAAAAAATCCCAAAGTTTAATTATGTACACATTGGGGCCCAATAATGAGCAAAATTAAAAAGCTCCCTTCCTCAAGGAAATAAATATGTGTTAAAATGGTACATAATTTCCTTCAATTAATGAACAGTTTAAGAGTCCATATTCAAGCCTCTAAATGTGGTATGGCTTAAGAAAGAAAACACTAAAAAAAAAAAAAGAAGAAGAAGAAGAAAAGAAAGAAAATGCTTTGTTCACATTAGAGAAAATTAAGGATATAATTTCCACTACCTCCTTCCCTGGGATGGAAAAGCATACACTTTGTACAATGTTGAGAAGTTTCTGGGTTCAACTTCTGGCTAGTAGGACCAACTCATTTGAAAATAAGCTTTAATTTTGACAGTATACAAGGTACAACGTGCAACTAGAAATACTCAAGATATACTAAGAAAAAAGTGTAAATGCAAAACAAGGAGTAAATCTTTTGTGCGAAAAAGAAGAAAAAATAATCAATATAAATATTTATGTATACATGCCCAAGGAAAGGATAAATGAGAAGTTATGGACAGAGTTGACCTAGGAAGTGATGGTGAAAAGTGGGCTGATGAAGAATAAGGGTGAAAGGGAAACATCTCCATTCATCTTTTTAAAGTTTCCTTTTGAAACACATCAATGTGCGTATTACTTGTGCAAAAAATAAACAAAATTATGTTTCAAGTTACTTAACCCTTTTATTTCGGTAAAGTGTGAGAGCGCATAAAACAAAGATCTTGGCCAATCTTACTATTATTAAAGTTCTGGAAGATCTTTTTTCTCGTATTTTAGCCTTTTTTTCTTTTAGACTGAACTGGGAAATGCAGAATGACGCAGGAGTGATATATATAAAGGGTGATTCCACAACTGGTTTTCAGAGGTAACTATCAAATAATAAAGGGTTCTTTCCCCTCCGAAAACAGGAGAACTAAGCAAGACACGCGTTGCCTACTGTTCCCGGTCTCTAGGGCCCAGCGGGTCCTGCTACTGAGAGGCAGGAGCGCCCGGAGCTCAGGCTGGTACTGACAGGTCCCCCCGGGGGACCAGGACTAGCAGAGAGCAGGCTCAGAGATCGGCTCCCCCCGCAAAGCCGGGCTGGTATTTACTCCACGTGTGGTGCAAAAGCAGCGCGCACGTGGCCCGTACGGGGATCGAACCCGCGACCTTGGCGTTATTAGCACCACGCTCTAACCAACTGAGCTAACCGGCCAGGACGCAGGGGGCGGCTCTCTAAAGGGCCCTGAAGCAACATTCCCGTCCTGAGGTTTCCCTCGGGGAAAAGAAAACCCTGTCCCCAGCCCCCGCGCTCTCCCTCTCCCGAGGGGCAGATGGGGGAGGACGGACGGGAAAAGTTCCGGATTCGGCCTCAAAGGATCAGGCTTCTCCCAGGAAAACCTGAGAAGATTCAGGCCAACGTGCGGCGGCGGGCCGCAGGGCCCTCCCCGCTCCCGCGCCTCTTCTGGGCAGGGCAGCTCCGCCCGGACCGCGGGCCCCCGCGACCCCGCAGGCCCCGCCGCCCGCCCCGAGTCCGACGTGGGGCTGCAGTGCGGCGCGCCGGACGCGCGGTGGCGCCCGAGTGCGGGGCTGGCGGCGGCGGCGGCGCGCGCACCGGAACCGCGGTGGTCTCCGGGCGCTTGGACCCCGCCGGGCCCCGGAGCCGGCCGCCGGGACCGCCCCAAACCCGGACGGGGTGTGGGGGGGGCAGGGCGCGTCCAGAGCCGCGGGGACCGGCGGGACTGACCCGGTCGGGCGGCTCAGGAGCTCGGCGGGAAAGCTCCGAGGGGGGCGCCCCCTGCCGGCCGGTGCTCTCGCCGCCGCGTCCTGCTCTGCCCTTCCCGCCACGGCTCTCTGCGAGCGGTCCGCGCACGTTCTGCAGGCCGCGCTCCCCGCCCTGGTGAGTTCCTCTGCGCTCGTCCGTGTGCTCCTGGGGCACGCACCGCGGCCCGTGGGATGTCGAGTACTGCGTAGTCCCTGGAAAGGAGAATCGTGCTCTGTGACTGAGTTTCCCAGTTCGTTTCTAACCTCCCGTTTCAGGCACTTGCTTTTACTCTCGTGCATTATTCTCCCGGTCCCTGCGCGCGTTTTCACCAACTGGCAGGTATCTCCATGTTGTCGTCGTGCTTGTTCTGTGGCGACAGTTCTGCAGGTTCCTAGGGTGCAGTCTGAACATTACGATCGCTCGTGTGTTACGAGGGCACCTGCTGTGCTAAACGATTTCCGAGTCTGGGCCACATTCGGACTCGCCTTGGCCTCTAGAGATCCAAGTAGGCATCCGTCACTTGCCTTTGGTCACAGTAGGTTCCCTGGGAAAACGGACACGGACGTGGAGGTCGTGTGCAGTTTTATTGGGAACGGTCTTAGAATCGGCAGGTTGGAGAGGGTAAAGGAAGCGGGATTGGGAAGAGGCAGGAGATGAGCTTGGTGTAGTTTAACAGAGGCCTCAAGCTGATCTCTCAGGGATATTTGGGCCTAGGATGGCCCTTCAGAAATGGCCATAGGAGGAGGGGAGGCCTTTATCCTCTTCCATCAACCAGTCTTGGATCTGAGCACCCCCCATGGCGGCTGCAAATTTGAGCAAGGTGCCTCTTCTGTTGAGGACAGTTCCCAGACAGCAGGCCAGCTGGGAGCCGTGGGCAGTCAACATTTCTGAAGCTGAGAAACCAGTGCCACCATCCTTGAGCACCATGTGGCAGGTGCAAACCTACCTCACAGTTCTTAGGGCAACCATGTGTCAGACCGGTGCTGGTCTGTGACCAGTAACACGTCCATGTGTCAGACCCCTGCTGGTCTGTGACCAGTAACACGTCCTTTTCAACACTAATCGAGGAGAGCGCAGATGTGGTTAACACAAAATGGCGGTTAGCAGAAAGTCCATTCATGTTTCCTTTTGGGTTCAACCAAGCGCTCTGTCTCTTCCGCCAGAGTTTAGAGTCTACTGAGACCACTGGTGTCCACATTGAAATAATAGTCCAAGAAGAGATAGTCATCTCCATCCAGTCCCTATGTTCATCCTCCCAAAGAACATTCTTCTTTGGTTTTGACTGAGACAATGTCTATCCTTTTTTGTTTCTGAAACATCTGGTAAACTAGTTACTGAATTTGTTACAGTTGAGTTGTATGAAATCATACTGAAATAAGATGTAAGTGAAGAGCCTACTGTACCTGGCTCCGTGGCTTAGCTGGTTAAAGCGCCTGTCTAGTAAACAGGAGATCCTGGGTTCGAATCCCAGCGGGGCCTGTTCCCTGGCTTTTGTGATTTAACCTATGTTTTCTCTAAGTGAGTAAGAACCAACTTGAATTTACACAGGATGAATCTTGTAATACTCAGGCCTTGGAGAAGAATTCCTGATACATATACCAAGAGTAATTAAAGGTCATGATATTTGCAGGAGGGGAGTAGCCTAGCTGAGGTTTCCCTCTATGTCCTGCCATTTGAGATCAAGTGACAGAGACTCAACCACTTTAAAAACATGCCCTTTCAGATGTTTTTTGTATTACTAAGAAATTTACTGACTACTGAGAGAGGATTACTTGTTGATTGCTGAGCATCTGGAAATGCAAAGACGTTAGAAGACTATTTTTAAAGACTCCTTAAAGTGGATTTGAATCTAACAGAGGACATCTTGTAACTCCAGAAGCACTGAGAGGCTAAGAGTACTAACTGATAAAGGGTAGCTACTCTGTAAGACAGGTTCAACCGTGTCCTGGACATTCACAATTGTGTCTTTGCTGAAAGGAGTTCTCTGTCATGGAAATACTATTTCTTTCCTGACACAAGTTATTCTTTATTCAAACCACCTCCCCTATTAAATGTTCCCTGGCTTGGGATCCTCAGACAGACAGCTCTCCTCTTTTGTGCTATTAAAGTAGGCATGCTATTGTTTTAGGACAGCTGTGTGGTTCTTTCTTCTTCGTGTCTAGCTATTCATTGGTAAAGTTGGGCCCTGGATAGTTTGGTGAATTCACTTGAATGAAATGTCCATTAAAAAGTGAAAGGTAAAAAAAAAAAAAAAAAGTGAAAGGTAAGGCATGGCCATGATGAGAAATGGCAGAGAAAGGGAAATGCTTAGGAAGTAGATCTACTTGGTATCTAACCAGGAAACTTTAGGTGTGAAACAAATGTGGTTATGACCATAGTGGGGATAACTACTTCCAGAAATCATTACTCTGCAGACTCACCTGAGATCTTCTGAATTCATCTATTCCCATTACCTGTTATTACACTTTCTTCTCTGTATTGGGATTGTTTAATGCTGAGTCTCTGTCTACAATTCCACATACAAGCACATCAAACTTAGGAGTGTCAAACACTCTTAGATGGTTAAGTTTTAAGTTCTTGAGTCTTGTGCCTGTACCGTGATTGCAACTGGAAGAATCTCAGAGCATGTGGTGCTTTCCAGGGTTGATGTTCACATCCTGACTCATTGCAACGTGTCCAGAGTCGATCTTTCCCCCTTAGGATTTCATCAACTCTAAACCTCTTGGCTGGCTGCCTGGAGCTGATCTCCCCAAATATCCACATCTAAGATAGAGCTCTCCATAGCTTCAAATTCATATTTCCATCTCCACTTGGATTTCATACGGGTACCACTGGCACAGGGCACCATAAACTCAACTGACATCAATCCCATTGGAAACCTGTGGTTAACCTTGATTCCTCCCACCATCAAATCATCACAAAGTCCTGTTGAGTTTGTCTTCAATAAGTGTAAGATGTCTTTCCCTTCCTTTCCTTCTGTTGGTCCCTCTTTGGGTCTTCAATATCTCTTCTTGACCATAATCTATAATAGCTTCCTCTCGATTCCCCTGTCTTCAAGATAGGTCACCAAAGCCGTTCTCAACATGTTCATTCCACAATAGTTAGGTGTAGTGTCCCATAAGTGCTAACTAGGTCAAGTTGATCAGTTACCAGCTATGGTTCAAATCCTCTATATCCTAGTTATTGCCCATTTTCTTTCAGCTTCTCATCAGCTACTCAAAGGAGTCTTTAAAATCACCAACCATAGTTGTGGTTGTTCTAGTTCTTGTTTTCATTTTCTCAGTTTTGCTTCATATAAGAATAAATCTTCTTGGTGAATTTTATTGTTATTGGGTATGCCTCTTTATCTTTGGTCTTCCTTTTTACCTTGGAGTCTACTCTGATATTGATATATATCCGATATTGAAATAATGGTTCACGTTTTCAAGGTATATCTTCCCTCACCACTCTACTTTCAACCTGTCATCTTTATTTATCTTATTTGTCTCTTGTAAGCAGGATACAGTTGGCTCCTGTTTTTCTTTGTTTTACTTTACTATTTAGCATGCCAATCTCTACCTTTTAATTACGTGTTTATCTCATTTACATTAAATGCAATTATTTATATTTGGATTTAAGTCCATCATCAAGTTAATTGTTTTCCATTTGTGTCACTTGTTTTTGTTCCTCTTTTTCTGCCTTTCTTTGATTTAATATTTATTATTCCATTTAACCTTTGTTTGACCTAAAATGTATTCTCTTTTCCCTCCAGCTGCTTTTAAGATTTTTTAAATTTTGATTTTCAAGCATTTCGATATAATTTGGGTGGAAACAATTTTCTTTATGATTATCCCGGCTGCCATTTGCTGAGTTTATTGAATCAATAAGTTGATGTGACCTTTTTTTTCCCCATTGAGCTGTGTCCTCAAGATTAGTGCATTTTAATTATGTAAATTACATTTTAATTTTTTTAAAAAAGAAATCTTCACTGATGACATCTATACTCGAAGAATTAATGGTTAGGCTCCAACTTCTCTCCTCGTATTCAGATTAAAATATACCTTCCCCTCTTTGGAAGGCACATCCTGTATTTTCTCTGATCTGGCCCACATATTCCCATTTAATCTCATTTATTTCCATGCCCTGCTTCAAATTCTTGGATATCCTCCTACCACCAACATCATGCCGACTCCATTCAGCTCCCAATAACAAAATCCCCTTTCGAACCTCTCTGCATCATACTTCAGCATACTCTTCATGTATGAAGTCTCAGATCTGGTGTTATTTTCTCTAGAAAGCCATCCGGGGCACTGGGTAGTTTCCAATTTTTTTGGCTGTTCTAACCAGGCTTCTCTGAACATTATGTAGATATATTTGGCGAATGCATTTCTATTGGTGTACGATAGCATTAAATTGGTAAAGGGCAATTCCTCCACAGGAAAAAGACCTGGGGTATCAAGAAATACTTACTTTTACAAAAGTACTCCTCTGTGGGGTTTCCGTAGTGTAGTGGTTATCACGTTCGCCTAACACGCGAAAGGTCCCCGGTTCGAAACCGGGCGGAAACACTTAATTTCTTTGCTTCTAAACCTATTTCCTTTTAGATATGAACTTGTACTTTCTTTTGAGGGTCTCAGACTGAAAAACAAATGCGAATATTTGTGACCCTGAAATATGCCGCTTTAGCATAAGGATGAGTTTGAGCTGAGAGATTAAGAAAAAAACAAAGGGCTCTCTGTCTTCCTCCTGTCTGCCTAAAAGCAGGGCATAAATGTCCCTTTGTGAAGGTGTTCCCCCCCATCTCCCATACCAGAGGAGGAGAACTATCCTGATCTCTGGAGATGGAAAGTTAGCACCAAGATGAGTCTGCAGAAACAGATCCCGCTAAAACAACCCCCACTTCCACTATTTCCCCATATAGTTACCGTCCCACAAATGTTGCCCCTAAAAGCCCAAACTCCCGTTTTCTTTGTCTACCCGCTTCTCTATAATGTTGTTAAAATGGTACAAAAGCTTTCGAGTCTAACTGCTTCTTTGGGTTCTCACTTCTTTCCTGGGAAGCCTTCATGCATGTAAAATTAAAATTAAAAATATCCACAGTGACAAAATTTGTAAACTTTTTCTCCTACCAGTCTACCCTTTGTCAGTTGGGCTCACAGACCCTTCCTTAAATCCCTTCCTTACTTCTGGAAATTGTGAGAATCAGGGCTTTAGGAATTTGAGGGAAATACACACGTATCAAAAAAGATGTTAAGGAAGCAGCATGTAATGTGAAGCCAGGAGTACTTGAGTTCGAACCGTAATTCACATGCTTCCACACAAAATAAATAAGGTACATAGTGTGTTAAAGGACCACGAGTGATGTGGAGAAAAAGAAAGCAAAGGACGGGGAGGAGCACTGGCGCGAGGGGAGTGCGGAGCTTAGACGTAAGGTGCAGGCTGTGTTTCCCGAGGAGCTGACACTTAGGAGCGCACCTGGGGTAGGTCAGGGGCTGGGTCGCACCCGCAGCGAAGCCAGAAGAGCGCAGCAAAGGGCGACACGGGATCTCGGGGAACTCGGCAGCCCGCGTGGGGACTTTGGCATTCACGCTGATGAAAAGAGAAGATGGCTTGGCATTTTGAGCACAGCTGTGCTCCGAGTGTTTTGTGTTCCAGAGATCTCTCTGATTGCTTATCACCGAGTAGTCTGTAAAGCCGAGGAGGGCGGAAGAAGGGAAGCCTGTTAAAGGTCTTCGCGCTGTTCCGTGTCAGAAGTGCCGGTGCCGTGGGCCAGCGTGAGAGCACTTGGGTGGTGAGAAGTTTTTCGGGTCTAGAAGTATTTGGAGGGGAGAGGAAAGAGAATCCCTCAGATATGTGGAATAAAGGAATAATCGAGGTCAAGGGTATTGCCAAGATTCTCGCCTAAGTGTCGGAAAAACTGAAGTTGCCATTAAGTGAAATACGGAAGCTGCGCTTGGAGAAGGTTTTGAGGGGACACTCAGGAACCAGTCACCCTCTCTCCTAACACACTACGTGGTAGATGACAGATACTTGCCTTCGGCCTCATGAGTGAGGGGGCAGGCGAGAGGGGCTGTGATGGCCGAGTGGTTAAGGCGTTGGACTCGAAATCCAATGGGGTCTCCCCGCGCAGGTTCAAGTCCTGCTCACAGCGGCACGCCTTTTGGTGGGGGGCCCACAGCCCGAAGCTTCTGCAAACTTACGTGGCTCCCCGCCCAGCACCGCAGCGAAGTCCCTAACCTACAGTTCCAATTTATAACTCAAATCCTTTTAGGCAAGAACACTGACTGTGTGGAGGCGAAGTCAAGTCTGGCGAGTGTCTGAGCACAGCAGCAGAAAGAACACGGGAGACGTTGAAATCTGGGGGAATAGGTGCCCTTTCTGATACGGAGAGCCAGCAGCCTCCTTAAAGGCATTCTCAGGCACTAACCTTTAGTGTTTGTACTCACATCGAAGGCTGGTGAGAGCCATAAAAAATTTAGGGTAATCCTCCATCATATTTGCCAAGTACTCTTGCAGCACTTTGTACAAATGAGGAAATTGAGGCAGAGACAATATATTTTGACTTGACTTTGCCTTTTCAAGCCCACATGCAACCTCGTCTCCTCAGTGGACTCAACCTCTCTTTTATAAGCACTTGTGCATTTTCAGCTATTTTGTCAGCTTTGAAGAGCTAAGTAAAATTTAAATCAATTTTGTATTTGTTAGTAAGTGAGTTCCCGGTTTCCAAGTTTTTTTGGCAAATGCCATTCTTAAAATGTATACTTCTGTTGACTTCTTGCCTCCTTATTGCATTTTGTGTTTATTGCAATTTGTGGGCCGGTGAATATTATGGATGAGGAAGGGCAGTCATGAAGAGCTCAAAACTAGGCACCAATATAAACTGGGGAAGGAGCGAAGAGAGAACGTGGAAACTGGTCCATGGAGATATGTTCACGTAAAACAACAAAACAAACAGCTGCGAAGCATCAAACAAGTTTCCAACGCATAGTCAGAAAATAAGATTGACCTGTTTTCAATGAAAACATTTTATGTAAATGTAGATTATGCAAACAAGTCACAAAATAAACTATGCTTTCCCAGAATTGGTACAGACTTTGTGCCTAATCCCTGTCTAAATAAAAAAATCAGCCCCTTCTGCTGCTGCCAGGAGTCGTGTATAGTAACGGAAGACACAGGCACCGAAAACCCCGGGGTGTGCGCGGGCCAGTGGCGCAATGGATAACGCGTCTGACTACGGATCAGAAGATTCTAGGTTCGACTCCTGGCTGGCTCGCTGAGCTCACTTTTTCTTCACACTTTCTAGGTACTTTAAAAACAAACAAACAAGAAGCAGAACAAAACTTTGAAGCAATCCCAAAAGTCTTTCGCATACACTTTCTTGGAACTGATCCCAGGGGCACGGGGCCCGGCGACCGCGCCAGGTCACCCTCGGTGCCCCGAACTCCCGGGCCGCAGGGAGGGACGGTTCTCGAGGAGAAGGAAGGACCGAGCACAGACCCGACGGGAGCCGACCGAGCTGCTGGCCCCGCGGAGCACGGCTCATTTTCTCCCCAGAAACTTCCCTGACGCGCCCAGATAATACTGAGCAGGCATGTTGCAAAAACTCCCCAATTTCCCTTTTCCTAGAAAACTCCCGCTCGGGTCCCGTGCTCCTCCCTCAAGTGTCTTCTGTAAAGTCTTCCTGGCAGGTGCACGTTACTTTTCATGAAAAACGAGGCATAAGGGCCAAAAGGGGGGCCCGTGTGGCCCGTACGGGGATCGAACCCGCGACCTTGGCGTTATTAGCACCACGCTCTAACCAACTGAGCTAACCGGCCACCTTGGGAGAATCCGTCTTTTAAAAAAAAAGTCAGCCCCTCTACATTTTTCTTCGAGACTAGAGGGAGTGTCTTCTCTTCCTCCTCCCCCTCCTTCAACCCTATTCATTGGGAACGTGCATTGGGAGCCTTTCGACCATATTCATAGACCGTAATGAGGAGTCTACCTTCTTTCAATTCTTCGGATTTGGAGAAGAAAATCCACGAAGAAGCTCGCGTGCAGGGGCTGAGTCTGTATCTGAGGAGGGAGCACCGTAGCCGGATTTTCAGTAGTTGGTGAGGGGAGTCCCCCCTTTCAGAAGCCCGTCTGTCGCGCTGGGTGACCAACTGCACGCGTGTCTTTCGTGACTGGTAACTTAGCGACCCGCTAAGTTCAAGGCGAGGAAACGGAGACGCGCGGGGGCGGCAAGGATCCCGACCCCGGGGTCGCGGAAGACCCGCAGACACCTGCCGCGACGTGCGTGCGCGGCTGCACGGCCGCCCCTGGAGGCACCGGCCGCACGCTGAGTCGGGGTGACCTCTTGCCCTGCTAGGAGGGGGGAGACAGGGGCCGCGGAGGTTTGCAGAGGGCGAGGTGGGGGCGGCGCCCCGCCGAGCGCGCAAGTTCCCGGCCAACCGCACAGAGGCCGCGGGGTGCGAGCCGAGGGACCCCGCCCCGGGCGGCGGAGGCCGGAGCCGGAGAGCTGCGCTCCGCGGGGCGCACGAGCCTGCGGCGTCCGTCCCGTTAGTCCCCTGGTAACTTTGCGGTTTCCTGCGGACCGCCGCCCGGACACCTTTCCGCGAATGCTTTTATTCGGAGCCCGGTGAGTGAGCAAGTAACGACGCTGTGGATGTGGGAGCCGACGCGCGCGCAAGGAGAGAAGCGGGGGCCTCCAGGTCGAGGGCGGGGTCCCCGCGGATCTTCCGCCTTGCGTTCTTCCAGCCTGCGGGGCTCTGGTCCGCGGCCCAGGGCGTCCACGCCTCGACCCGGCACGAAGAGACGCTCTCCCACGCGGCCTCTGCAGGCTGCGTCCTCCTTGTCGCCGCGGGGAACTGCCTCCCCAACCGGGTCGCGGACCCCAAGGTCCGCAGGCAAAGCCACCGTGACGCACCTCTCTTGTGTCCTGGCCTCGCAACCCCAACACGGTTACTCTTGGCTCCTTCCTCCCCCGGACAAACGGGGTTTCCCGGGTGTCAGACCTCCC
>CM053608.1:123338489-123354167 GCA_028646535.1 Procyon lotor | reverse complement strand
ATAAATAAAATCTTTTTTTTTTTTTTAAAAAAAGGGGGGGGGCCATGAAAGGCGCATTAGTGTGGACACGCTCTCCGCGCTCTAACCACCCTCCTAGGACCCTGAAGTTTGCTTTTTATCCTCCGGAGCGTTGCTAGGGTGCTTGTGCCTGGGTCTTTGCCTGGAGAGGCTTCTGGGTGGAGCCTGTCCCCTTGCCCCCAGGCTAGGCCGCGTCTTCTCCTGGCTTCCGTAGCATCCTCGTGGTTGCACCGCTTGTTTGCGTTGTCGGCTTTGTTATCGTCGTGGGTTCAGCTCTTCTTCTTCCAGGAATTTAGAATATTACCTTTTGTTTCTGGTGTATTTTAGAGGTTTTACATTTTTATGTGGTTGTATCTCTTTCAGGATTTTTGGCTTTTTCTGTATTTCAAGCTTATAAACCTTTTATTCTGTTTTGCCTTTTCTTTAAAATTGTACTCCAACAGAAAGTTTGGCATGTGCTGTGAAAAGAGTCACCCTAATTTTCTCAGTCATTTGTTATGACACTATTTAGTGACTAATTCAGCTTATTTTAGCTAATTTGCAAGTTGCTTAATCCTCTTGAGTTCTTATGACCCTGGGTGTGTTTCACTATGTTCCATACGAGGCCACTGTTTTACTCCGTCTCTTGGAGTATGTATGTGGTAGGGCAGGTCTCCTCCCCAAATTTCACAACTATTTCTGGTTATTCGTAAGCACTGGAGGTGGGTAAGATGTTTTACCTGTGCCAGCAGGCACACTGTTAATACCCACGTACTTAGAACACAGCATGGGGATGGTGAGGAACGCCGACGGGGCCGGCACTGACCTCTCCGGGGGTGTGCTGGGCCCTAAGGGAAGCATTTCCTGTTGGACGTTCCTTATTCCTCTCTCACAGTCACCCTACGAATGAGGTCCGGTTTTTGTGTTCATTTCACAAAGAGCAGAGCTCAGGGTCACTTCTCCGACCGCCCCGTGTCGCCTTGCCTGCCTTCTGGCCGTATTGCAGCCCTCACCCCTTTCCCGGGTGAAGGCTTTATGGCCAAGGAGAAATCATTTGGTATTTCAGGAATCGGTGACCTTCAAGGATGTGATAGTGGATTTTACCCAGGAAGAATGGAAACAGCTGGATCCTGTCCAGAGAGACTTGTTCCGGGATGTGACGCTGGAGAACTACACGCACCTGGTGGCCATAGGTGAGGACGGTCTGGACGGTCGCCCGGGGCTCTGGTGCTCGGGGGAGGGGAGCCTTTAACGAAGTTAAGGAACCTAAGATCCCTAAATTTTGAAAGGCTTTGGAAAGCGTCTCCTCTCCTAGCAAGTATTGGTACAAACTAGTAGTTTTTCTGAGCCCACGTCGGTTCTCACGTTTTACCACATCTGGAATTTGTCACGTCGGACTCGTCCCACGGAGCACGTCCCTCCTCCTGTAACCAGGCGCCTTTTCCCCCGTGCACAGGGCTCCAAGTTCCCAAGCCTGATGTGATCTCCCAGTTAGAGCGAGGGACGGAGCCGTGGACCGTGGAGCCTGGCGTCCCGGGAGGGGCTCTCGGAGGTGAGTGCCGGACGCCCATCAGCCTGACGAGAGAGTTTTGGGTCCCGAATGCAGAGGTGCTTGCTTCTCTTTAGCATCTGCTGGGGAGAAGTGAGACTCCGGCTGGACTCGCGGGCCTTGTCGGAACAGGAACGGTCCCCACGGACGGACGTTCTGTCTTGATCCCCCTTCCAGAGGCGGCGTCCGTCCTGCTCTCTTCCCACCGCCTTTGGGACCCTGGTCTCTTCATTACCCCCTCACTTCTCAGCCCTTAGCGTTTGATTTGGGCCGCAGGCTCGATGACTCGGACCTTCAAACACAACTAGTAGCCTCCATCCCAATGCTTTTCCTCTTCATCCTTGTGGCCGCCAGCCAGTCTGCCTCCTGCTTTCCCAGCCAAACTTGACAGAAGTCAGGTCCATACCTGCCGTCTTCACGTGTCACGTGTTCCTCCAGCTTCATCAGACCGCCCTTGAAATTGTGAATAATCTTCTCATAAACCGTGAATTCCCAAACTGCACAGACGGGTCCCGCTAGCCGAGGGAGGGAGCTCCAGTCAGTGAGGTGGGAGCCCCGCGGCTTTTTTACGGGGAGAGAAAAAAGCACTCTGTTCAAATTTGAGAAGTGCTGGGTCATCAAAATTGTAGGTTTCTTGCTGAAGGACCAGTCAGATTTCTTAAAGCTGTAGTGAGGCAGAATGAATTTCCGACAGGGCTGCACACACGATGTGCCCCTCCCAACCAAGAAGTCTTTTCATGTCGCACCTTAAATATCTTCCTCTTAGAAGATGGTTTTGTGGAACATGGTTTAGAAAAGTGACTTTTTAAAGAAAAACTAAGTCACACTTAACTTTTGAAGTCTTTAAAAACCCCAACTTGAGCAGATAGAAAAGCAATTTTAAAGTATTTAACTGTGTACTGAAATATCCTAGCTTTTTCACAAAACACTTAAGTCATTACCAGTGAGAGACAGGTAAAAATCACCCTAGATAACTCACGTTGCATGGATAACGTCAGTGGTCCCGGTGACCAGGTCGGTGGGCAGGAGGCTGTCACTTGGAATCTTTGGCCCCGTTCCTTGGGGGACTTCTGTTACTGGGCTGGGACCCTGCAGTGGTCCTGGCCGGCCGGCCCCCAGCTCCACAGCATTCCAGGTGCCTGCCGCTGCTGGTGTGGCTGCTTTATCCCTGGAAGAGTAACACACCGCTTTATAGACACATACACGGGCCTGGAAGTCGTAAGCACCCTGCGGGGAGGTGGCTGCTGGGCCTTGTCTGCATTCTTCTGCTCGCCCCCCCACCGAATCCTGCCCGCACGGGGCGGGGGCGGTGCTGGGGCCAAGGCCCCCAGCTTTCAGCAGTAATGTGAGAATTCTTTCTGCCCTAGGAATGGTGCTGTTCAGTCTGGCCTTCCGGAACTCTCTCTCATCCTTCATCCTTTGCCCTACCACGCATCTAAGACGTGACAGCGTGGATAACGTTGGTCATGTGTTTATTGCCTTCAACGGCAACTCCAGCCAGGGCTGGACACCCTTTTCCCCTTGAACAGCCTCAGACCCTGTGGTCTCCATAACCCTCCCTGCGAAGTACTTCCAGAAGGTACTCTTTATGTCCAGCTGCTGTGCGAACGGGCCTGTCCGGGTGTCCGTTAGTGGAAACACACCTGTTCCTGGTCCTGCACAACCGGCCCTTCCCTCAAACTCTTCAGGTCCTTGCTGGGCTTCTGGAATGGAGGGTGCGGGGGAGCGGTCCCGTGTCTGCCTCGTGGCGCACACGGTCCTCTCCTGTCATCAGTGGAACCAAAGAAGCATGTTATCGAACAGTTCCCTGCACTGGGCTGGCCAGCGTCCATGCCCCCTCCCCACAGTGTCCCCTCCCCGGTCCTGAGCAACACCCCGCCTGCTGCCTGTGTGCCGACGCCGCTTTGTACCCTTAATGCGTGTTAGCACGTTACCCTATCTTCCAGGGACTTGGGCTGCTCTGTTCCTTTCTCACAGACCTTCCTGCTGACCTTCCCTCGATCTGGACATCTGGGTGGTTCTGCTTTTGGCATCGCCCACCCCCACAAGCACCACTTCCGGATTCTCTGACTGCCTAGAGTTGAACTTGTCTTCCTCCGCCTCTGCCTTTCCCATTCCTGGCAGAGATGCCGCTGTTGGCACCACGGTCCTGAGGGGCCAGGTCTTCCCTAGTTTGTCCTTACCTGAAATCCTCCTCCACAGAGTCTTGTTTGCTGCTCCCTGGCAGGCTCCCCCAGGTCAGACTTGTAGTCTGATGGTGTCCCCTCTCGGCCATCTCTCATCTCTGTGGTCAGTTCCTAATTTACTATTACCTTTCTGGTTCTTTGAAATTATCTGTGAAACTGAGTGAGACGTTCCCTTGCCACTTGCATATTTTATTTATCAGTATCCTTCACTCTTTCCAACTTTTCCCCCTAATAATCAGCTATACTTGGAAATCCTTCAGATTTCCCAAGGGCGTCATTTTTAGCTTCATGAGGTCTTTGCCACAACAGCAATGATTTGTTCCCCTTCTCTGTAGAGAATGTGGCCATTTTTTCTTTCAGACTGTGAGACGAGACCAGAAAAGAACAGATCAGCCCCAGAGCCGAACGTTTCTGAAGAACAGCCGTCCCAGGAGGCAGTAGTGGAAAAATACCAGAGGGACGATCCTTGTGGTTCTAACTTTTCGGGAAGTTGGGAGTCTAGAAGCAGTGCAGAGAAGCATCAGGCAAACCGTCAGACGGCGGCAGGAGAAAGAAAAATCCCTGAGAAGACAACACCCGCCTGGGAGAGAGGCCCTGTGACTAATGACTTTGCAAAAAGCATCAGCGTGAGTTCAAACCTTGTAACGCAAGAAAAATCTCCAGAAGAGACGTCGACTAAAACGAGCACCAAACAGAATGCAAACCCAGTTAAAAAAGAGAAATCATGTAAGTGCAATGAATGTGGGAAAGCTTTTAGTTACTGTTCAGCTCTTATTCGCCATCAGAGAACACATACTGGAGAAAAGCCCTACAAATGTAATGAATGTGAGAAAGCCTTCAGCCGGAGTGAGAACCTCATAAACCATCAAAGGATTCACACTGGAGATAAACCGTATAAATGTGATCAGTGTGGAAAAGGCTTCATTGAAGGGCCCTCTCTCACTCAGCATCAGAGAATTCACACTGGAGAAAAACCCTATAAGTGTGATGAATGTGGGAAAGCCTTTAGCCAGAGGACCCATCTTGTTCAGCACCAGAGAATTCACACGGGGGAGAAACCGTATACTTGCAATGAGTGCGGAAAAGCCTTTAGCCAGAGAGGCCACTTCATGGAACATCAGAAAATTCACACCGGAGAAAAGCCCTTTAAATGTGACGAATGCGACAAAACCTTTACCAGGAGCACACACCTCACTCAGCATCAGAAAATCCACACGGGCGAGAAAACCTACAAGTGTAACGAGTGCGGGAAGGCCTTCAACGGGCCCTCGACCTTCATCCGCCACCACATGATCCACACCGGGGAGAAGCCGTACGAGTGCAACGAGTGCGGGAAGGCCTTCAGCCAGCACTCGAACCTCACGCAGCATCAGAAGACACACACGGGGGAGAAGCCCTATGACTGTGCCGAGTGCGGCAAAGCCTTCAGTTACTGGTCGTCGCTGGCCCAGCACCTGAAGATCCACACGGGCGAGAAGCCGTACAAGTGCACGGAGTGCGGCAAGGCCTTCAGCTACTGCTCCTCGCTGACGCAGCACCGGCGGATCCACACCCGGGAGAAGCCCTTCGAGTGCGGCGAGTGCGGCAAGGCCTTCAGCTACCTGTCCAACCTCAACCAGCACCAGAAGACGCACACGCAGGAGAAGGCGTACGAGTGCAAGGAGTGCGGCAAGGCCTTCATCCGGAGCTCGTCTCTGGCCAAACACGAGAGGATCCACACGGGCGAGAAGCCCTACCAGTGCCACGAGTGCGGGAAGACCTTCAGTTACGGCTCGTCCCTCATCCAGCACCGGAAGATACACACGGGAGAGAGACCTTACAAGTGCAACGAATGCGGCCGGGCCTTCAACCAGAACATCCACCTGACGCAGCACAAGCGGATTCACACGGGCGCCAAGCCCTACGAGTGCGCCGCGTGCGGCAAAGCCTTCCGGCACTGCTCGTCCCTGGCGCAGCACCAGAAAACGCACGCGGAGGAGAGGCCCCACCGCTGCGGCGAGTGCGACCAGGCCTTCAGCCGCAGCGCGCACCTGGCGGAGCACCGGCTGGCGCACGCGGGCACCAGGCCCTACCGCTGCCGCGGGGGCCGCAAGACGTGCGGCCAGGGCGCCTGCCTCCTCCAGCACCCGCGGGTTCGCTCGGGGGAGCAACCTTTCGGCTGCGACGACGGCGGGAAGGCCTTCAGGCGCCGCTCGGCTCTCCACGAGCATCAGAGGCTGCACCCGGGCATCTGAGCCCACGGGCAGGTCCGCTCCGTCCCGGGGCCGAAGGGTCAGGGTGACGCGAGAGACGGCCCAAAACACGTGGCCTCGCCACCATGTGCTGCGGTGACCCAGCCGTGACGTCGGTGGCTTGGGGACAGCGCAGACCTGGGTTTGCTCTGTGAAGGAGGGGTTGGAGGAGATGATGGTTTCGGGGGCCGTTTGGAGTTTTATATCCCGCTTTCGTATATTCACAGTCTAGCCCTGATCAGGGCGACTCTGCCTCAGCGTTGGGCCGGGTCGCCGCCCGAGTGTGTCTCTCTCATGTTTGGCTCGTGGGAACTCGACGGGAGACCCGCTGTGCTCCTGGTCTCATGCATTTAAGTTGGTTAGGTAACCGGTTCCTAATAAAAATAATTATAAAGCATTCCTAAGTAATTCATTAGTATACACTGGCTTACCTCGGGGCAAGCATTGAACCTTCTTGTTCCCATTTCTTTTGTCTGCTTTGCCATCCTGGGCGGTGGTCAGGACCGCAGAGACCCGCCGTAGCCACACCGGTGCTGCCTACCCCTCACCGAGTAGTGGACTCACCTCAGGACCTTTCTAGAATTCTGGTGCCAAGACCCCACCCTCGGAGACTTTAATTGGCCTCATGGGTGGGATCCAGGCTTCAGTATTTTTTTTTTAACGTGCAGCCCAGGAAGAACGACTGGATTAGATCACCCCCCCCTGTAGTCGGTAGCTTCCCGTGGTTCCTCCTAGAAGCCTTACGTCATTTGCACACACAATTTCGACTCTCGTTTTGTAAGCTGGGTTCTCACATGCTCTGGGAGGTAGGGTTATTTCCACACCAGAGTGCAGAAATTAAACAGCTGTGTCAAGGTCATTTTACCGGCTTTTCCTTGGCCCCAGATATCAAAGAAGGATGGCAGTGCTAATGACATCCCTGGCCGTGTGCAGCCCGCACGGCCACCTGAGGCAAACCTGGTCAGGATAGCGTGCGAGCCATATAGGGGCTGAGCCTGGAGGAGACGGGCCCCTTCGATTTCCTCCAGATCTAGTCTGGTTACTGGGTAGCCCTTTTCAGGGCAACTGACCACTTCCCAGCCTGGCCTTGGGAATGGAGAGCTCTGAGAACAGAGGGTAGCACAGAAAAGTTCTAGACTCTTCTACAGGCTAGGTTTGGGGGGGGGGGTGGGCGCTGCAGATTCTCACGAGTGAAAAAAATCAGTGCCGTCTTTACATAAATACCACTGACTACCCTGAAATCTTGTTCCTTCCTTAAGAGGAGGTGCCGGACAGTGAAAAACACACTGAATTCAGTAGATAATGCAGCCATTTTAAATCTCAGGACCTCTCTCTGTTGTAATTCGAAACACCTATAAAGGAAGGTCATCTTGGTATTTCTTTATTTCTCAACTTCTCAAGGCTTCCATTATGTAGGAATCCCAGTCCTCCCAGTGCAGGGGTGGAAACCAGCAGGATCCAGGGTAAGCCTGGGGTGGGATCGGAGCCCCCGCCACGGGACAAGGAAATGAAGGTTCAGTACCTGCGTGCAAGGTCCCCTCGTGCCAAAGGAGATCTCAGAGTGGGACACACCAGAGCCGTCTGGAGCGAGGAGACTGCTGTCCCGGTGCTACCGATTCCTGAACGGAGTAGAACTGATGTTGAGGGAACGGGTCGCTCACCCCCCAAGATCCCACTTTGTTCGGGTCTGCACAGAGGCCGTCCGACCCAGGCCCCGAGCCCCCAGAGCGGGTGATCGCTGCCGGACTCCGGTCCTCTCTTCTGCCGCCCCTCTGCCTGCCTGTCCCCCACCGGCCTGCAGAGCGGAGAAGCAGGGGGCCCCCCAGAAGTTAGCAGGGCCTTGCTTCCCAGAGCTCCTGAGGAGCTCATCAGCCATCTGCACTAGTCTGTCCTGGAGCACGTTCCACGCTCCCCGAGGGGCCAGTCTGCAACTGCTGCTCCCGCTCAGACGCGGCCCTCGAGTCCACACGGTCCTGAGTGACGGTTGGTCCCTGGACCTGTCCCTTCTCCACCCCCCCCGCCCCGACCCCAAGACCTGAGAGAGGACGTTCCTTTAAGTGGTTCCTGAGTCCTTTTTTCTTAATTTAATCACTCATAACTGTGGATAATAGCATGCTCTCTCCCACAATGTCCTACTAGACGGCAGAGTAAAATTAAAAGCGAAAGGGGAGAACTGGAAGGAAGTTAGTTTAGCCTTTTCCTTGAACTTATCAGCCCAGAAGAGGAGTTGTTCTGTTTACATGATACGTGCACCATCCACTGACATGCTGCCCAGAAATAAAAGGATCTCCGAAATAACCCATAAAACCAGACAATACTTTCAGATGAGAAATTCTCTATTTTCTCCCCATCCTTGTGCTTTAATAAAACCACCTTTTGCACTGGCGACGTCTGGAGAATCCTTTCTTGGCCTCGCACCCCAACATCGTTCCTGTGTCGGCTCTGAGGGCGCAGCCAGAGAACAGAAGCGGGCAGCTGCGTGTCCTGCAGGAAAGGGACCGGGGGGCAGCAGGTTCCCATAAGGGGTGAGGAACCCCTGCACTTTGGGTACTTGTTAAACATGGGACAACCCCGCAGCACACAAGTGTACGGAGAACACGTCTGTCCAGTGTCGGGTGCAGAAAGAAGAGCGTCCTCAGCCTCCCAGTGCCCCTCCTCTGCCCGCTTCCCACCGCAACCTGTCTTCCTCCCCCTTGGGAACCACCGTCCTGCCGTCTGATACCAGACACGGGTTCCTCCTGTCGGCCACCTTTGCTCACACAACGGGCCTGTGTGACCCGCTTTTTAAACTCCCGACTGTGCCTGTAGGACGCGTCCACGCTGCTGTAAGGAGCTGTGACCGGCGTACTGTGCATCCATCCTACCGATCCCACCCGGAGGCAGCTGGGGCAAGGCCGAGGGCACACGGCACGTCTCCTGGGCACACGCGCGCCCGCCCGTACACCCGGAGGGACACGTCGGGGTACACAGGTGCACGGACGTTCAGCTTCACGGACACCCCTAAAGCCCCACTGCCCGTATTCGCATTTCCACGGCTCTGCACCCTTGCCCACATTTCCGTGGTGGTTTTACTTCACTCTCCGGGCCGAGCGCTGCCTGGACACCGCAGACACCCAGCACAGAGACCACAGCGACCGGAGGTGTGCAAGTGTGCGGCGTGCGGGAGAGGCCCACCCCGGGGGCCTCCATGTGTGTCTAAAACCCCTGGGGTGGCTGTGGATGGGAGGACCGCGCCCTTAGAGACTCCAGCCTGCAGAAATCCGAGGTGGGGCTCCACGGGGAGGCAGGCAGGTAAGGGGTGGAATGTGCCGGAAGCCAAAGGAAAAGCGTGTTGAAGGTGATGGACTCATCTCCTGCGAGGCTGCACACCATGAAGGCTGAGACCTGCCCTGCGGAATCGGCAGGGCAGAGATCAAGGTCACCCTGGAGAGCAGCCCTGGGGGACTGTGGAGTCCAAACCCGACAGGAGGGGCGACCGTGAGACCAGGAAGGAAACCACCGCAGAAGGCAAGTCCCGGCACTTGAGTCTCACTAGAGTGAGAACAGGAAACTGGGGTAGTGGCTGCAAGAGGATAGTGAGTGGATGACTTTTTTTTTAAGACTTATTTTTTTAAGCTAGAGCCAGTGGGGTGGGGAGGCGAGGGGGGGGTTGGGTGGGTGGCGAGCAGACTCCCCGCTGAGCAGGGAGCCTGGACAAGGCTCGATCCCGGACCCTGAGACCCTGACCTGAGCCGAGGGCGGAGGCCTCACTGGCTGAGGCCCCGGGCGCCCTGAGTTGGTGACCTTCAGCAGGAGTTAGGACAGGGACAGAGAAGGGCAGTCCCGAGGGGGCGGGACCAGGGCGCTCAGTGCCCACGGGGCGAACGTTCTCCTCCGACGGCTGCGGCTTATTCACAGAAACGGGCGCGGAGACGGAGAAGTGGGGGACGGGCTGACAGGCTGAATGAGAGGACACAAGGCAGGCGCGGAACAGGGACCTCCGACGGCAAGGGGGCGTGACCAACGAAGGGAGGGCGACGGGCCCTTCAAGGAATCCGGCCGAGATTTTCTAAGGAGACACACCACTGTCTTTGAGCTTCCTTTGGGGATGTTCCGCAGCTTGGCGCAGGCATGAGAAAAGCGGAAAACTGGACTCAACCAGGATTTTCCTAGGAGCGAGTATCCCAAGAGGGTTAGGAGAGCGCCGCTTGGGGGAGACGGGCCACAGTAATGGCCTGCGGCATCTGTGGGGGGAAGGGAGGGAAGCAGGGATCGATCCAGAGGTCTCACTGTTCTAGGTTTTGCTGAAGTCGGAAACAAATCACAACACTAGAGGGAGGAAGCTGCCAAGGTGGAAAGGAGATGGTGGTCGGGAAGCAGGCTGCTTGTGACGGAGGCCACGAGGCGCGCACTTGCGGGTGAGGACACAGGTCGAGGGTGTGACTACAGGTGGAGATGTCTGGAGAGGGAGAGGGCAGCAGACGAGAGCCTCGCTGTCAGGGGACGAACTACACGGACATGAGAATCACCAAGAACACTGGACTAAGCCCTCATGGGATGGAAACGGCAGGTGCCCTCGTCTCCAGGGGGCGAGGCAGTGACTTCCAGAAGGGTGGTGGCCGGTCTAGGTTGACGGCGGATGTCTCGGGGGCTGGGGGTTCCAGGGAGGAGGCGGGAACAGTACCCTGTGAGTGGCAGGGAGGGGCGGGGACACCCACCTCCCCTCCAGACCCAGTTGAAGAGATGCTCAAGGGAAGACGAGCAAGAAGGTGAAGGAAATCTTCTAAAACAGGTGTCAGAATTACTGGGACACTTGTTTGCAGAGTCGGGCGTATCTTCCTGTGGATTCTCTCACTGACAAACACCCACGCGACTGTGGACTGATGATCTGGGGACACCTCGAAGCAAGACCAAGCCGTGATCCCAGACCCTCGGCTCTGTTTACAGGGGGGAGGGAGGAGACAGGCCGTGGGAGCGGCGCCCACCGCCTCGGAGGGGAGCTACCGGGTAAGTGGTGGAAAGTCAAGCAGGGCAGACCCTCTTCGAGGGAGGAGAGGGGTCAGTATTCATCACAATGACCCTATTTTTGGAGGGAAAGTACCCATGGCCCAAGTCCCTAAGTAAACTGGAGCCTCCAGGCTGGAGAGAATAGGAAGAGACACGGGGACGGGCTGTAGGAAGGGAAGAGGGGCGGGCACGGGGCCCACAAAGGAAGGGCACAGGGGGGAGCTAGGGGGCTGGGAGAGCCGGAGGCCGGGGGGGCAGTGCGGTGACGGGTGCCCTCCAGGACCTCAGACGACAGCTCTGTGTGGCCCCGCCCACACTGTGGCCACCCCCGACCTCGAACTCTGGGGGCCGGGCCCTGGACGAGGACCGCCGCAATCATCAGTGCCGTGGATCAGGCAGCAGCATCCTGGGCCTCTCAACACGCATCATCCCATTGTACTAAACGGCGGCCCGAGGAGGGGTGTGTTGCTGCACCTGCCTTCACAGGTGATAAAAGTAACTGACACGGTAACTCACGTTTCTGTCAATCATATAGTAAGGAAATGGGCATCGCAATTCTATCCCAGCTTGCTTCCAGGTCCTTCTTTCCCCACCTCCTCGAAATGCCTCCCAGCAAGTCATCAACGGGAACGCCCCTCTGTGAGCGCTGAGCCCACGGGGTCCTTCCAGTGAAAGAAGGCAGAGCGAGGCACCTCTTTCAGTCTCCACCCTAGTCTTACGGACTCAGTGCTCCAGCTTTGTGACATGCTCCTTGCCAAAACGTTTCCCCAAACACAAGAGGAGTCTTAAAAGAAAAATGACAACCGCAGCACACTGGGTGCTCATTCGGTGAACCGTCTGCTTCAGCTAGGTCCTGGGATCGAGCCCTGCGTCAGGCTCCCTGCTCAGCGGGGAGTCTGCTCCTCTGCCCCTCCGTGGCTTGTGCTCAAATAAATAACATCTTCTAAAAAATAAAAAGTAAAAAAATAAGTTTTTTGGTTTTTTTTAAATGAAGCTCCTTGTCAAAAGCTTGTGAAGATCTAAATCACAGCATCCTCATGAAGGCACACGTCATTGCCTTGGTGCACCAGAGGGCTGCCGGGCTACCCTCAGTTAATTAAAAAAAAAAATCAATACTTTTAAAATGAATGTCTACACTGTCGTGATCATGAAGCAATGGACAAAAAGTAACATTACCATTTAGCCCTGAAATTAAATACCGTGACCATCTGCAGAACTACAAGTTTTTGACATCAGAGAGCTACAGCATTATAAAGTGGACACCGTAAGGCTTCTGAAGGCCTGAGCCGCATCTCACCACCTTCCACCAGAGCTTTCCTCCTGCAGAATCAGACCAATTCATTCGAAATCAGTTTGTTGTAGATGAATTAGAAATCTATGCATGACCAATTTGCTGAAAAATCAATTCGAACATTTTACAGAAAAAAAATAACTATAAAGTTAAGTTGGGTAAAGTAGGAGAAGAGCTAGGCCGTGATTAAAGTGAAAACAGTGGATACATGAGTTCTAATATTTTTTAAGATTCCTGTAAAATTTTAGCTGGTCAGCTTTCATTTTTCTAGCATACAAAACTGTTGGGACAAAATCAGTTTGGGGGAAATAAAGATTATAAGGTAGTTTCATCTTCTAATTGATTTTGCAACAAAGACCAGACTCCGAAACCCAAACCTGCCGCGTAGAATTAGTACCCCGAGAGACCTCCATCCCGGATTTGCTGACACACCAGCCAGGACTGTGCTGCTCAGACTTTAAAAGAACACGGATCACTGGGGAGCTTCGTGCTGCTGCTTCAGGAGGCCGGGGAAAGGGCTCCGAGTTTCCCCGCGAGCTGCTGACCCCTGCGGTCCATTCTGAAACAGTCCCTGCGGTGCCTCTGCCGTAGTCAACAGCCAAGCTCCTGCTACCAACGGCTAGAAAAACCAGCTGAGGGCTACTCTGCCGTTTACAACACCGATGGACTAAGGGCAACACTTTCTGGAGACTGGCAAAATGAAAACTAACGTTCAGAAACATGAAAGAGCTCAAAAGTAGCCTCCCAAATCCTATCACACACAGACTTAAAATTTATAAATCTGGTTTCTAGAAGTATGACACTTGGGGGATGGAGTGAACACTACAAGTGCCTGAGGGAGATGGGTCCTCGTGGCTTCTGCTTGGAAAGCTCTGTCTGTCCGATCTTCCTCTGGTTGCAGATGCTATTTTCCAAAAATGGCCATAGCACTACTTCCGGTCCTCATCATCCTTCCGCCCAACCTCCCCACCCCACCCCCGGGGCAGGGGCTGCCGCTGCCCCCTTGAGCAGCACTCAGCTGCACCCTTCCAGAAGGTCTACCCCCCCACACCCCTGGGGCGGGGCTGCCCCCTGAGCAGGACTCAGCTGCACCCTTCCAGAAGGTCTACCCACCCCGGGGCAGGGCTGCCCCCTTGAGCAGGACTCAGCTGCACCCTTCCAGAAGGTCTACCCACCCCGGGGCGGGACTGCCCCCTTGAGCAGCACTCAGCGGAAGTGCCCTGGCTTCCAGGTCTAGGTCATAAACGGCGAGAAGACCCCTCTCCGTCCAGCTTCTCCTTCCGCCCCAGAAGCTGCCTCTTGACCCCCACATGATCCTCTAACGCGCACTACAGGCACGGATGTCCCCTTCACCTTCCAGGACACGGGGGTTTGGTTGAGAGTTCTTGGAAAAATTATACTGGATCTTCATTACTGTTTTCTCTCTACGATCCAAGCGGCTGAGAAAGAGGATCGTCTAAACCCCAGACGGCAAGTGGCGCTCAGAATCCTCCTCTAATCAGCTCCTGCCCCTCCGTCCTCCCCATCGGATCCCCCACTCTCACCCACCCCGAGCGTGAGCTCGGTCCCAGAAGGTTCTTGACCCTTTGTGCAGAAAGGACCTGCTGTTCAGAGTCTGTCTTTGGCGGCTCTGGCAGCGTTCAATCCCGGCCCCATCCTCCGCTGGGTGTCTGGCCCAGTCCTGGTGCCTCCTCCCTGGGCATCCCGTGTGTTTGGCTCACACAATCCGCGGCTCACACATGGGAACTCTCATCCCAGCCCCCCATCCAGTACAACCCCACACTAAGAACCCCTCTATACTGTGTTCTGACTGTGGGGGCAGCTCGCTGGGCTCTCCCCAGAAAGTCTTGCTTTCACACTGTCTTGAGGCCCGTGTGGGGTCATCAGTATTGACCTCCGACCTACTGAGCGGCCACGTCCATCCATGTCCCTGGCGATCTGCCCGCCTAGGTGGTAGGAATCAAACCGCCCACCTGTGAAAATCCCAGCTCTCCTGCAAAAACTCTGGAAAACGAAGAGCGCGCCCGTGTGCCTGGTGGGACCGAGAGGTGCTGTGCAAGCACGTGGGATCCCCATGCTCCCTTCCGCAGTCCGTCGGTGCCCAGAGCATTGGCGGTTGCTCCAGGTGGCAAAAATATGGCAGAATGAGTTAGTGTTGAGGGGAAAAAAACCCCAAATCCATTAACTTTTCCCCTGCAAATTGCAATCATCCAATTTCAGGTGCACCGCCTCTCTCTCCAGCTACTGGCAGAGCAAGGTTCCTGGGAGAAACAGTCTGAAGCACCAAGGGAAAGGTCAGAGAAGTCTGTCTCTCCGGATTTGTCCCCGTGAGGAGGTGTGGAGAGGGGAGGAAGGAATGGCCTCAAGAGGGACAGACCCAAATTCCAGACACAGTCTCGGCAACCCCGGGGCCTCCCGGGGCCTCTGGGTGCTCCAGCTGGGGATGTGCCCTCCTGCGGCCCGACTTGCCTCAGTCCTGGACCGGCAGGAGAGGGTCCAGGCTCAAGACCCGGGAACCAGAGAAGGTATCGTTACCGAGACCTCCGAGAAAGGCCATTCTGAGCAGAGTACTCTGGGGCCAGGGAAATCTGGACTCCCGGGTCTGAGGGCTGGGGGCCCCATCACTGCCCAAGAAGATCTGGAAACAAACGTGGGTCTATTGGTAAAGGATGGGATTTTTCAGGGGGCTCTTCTCGCCTGCTCCCTTATTTTCTTTGCCACACGTCCAGGCAGAGTCCCTGAGAGAAAGTGAGGGCCCCCTCAAGCAGCTTAATGGGAGAAAATCTCCCCGAGACCGGGAGCCAAGCAAGGCCCGTGGAGCACCGGCATCCAGCCATTGCAGAGACACAGAGCCACCCCCCAGCCTGAAATCAGTGTCCCTGGGCCCGAATCAAGGTGCTGGCAGGGCCACACTCCTTCTGGAAGCTCCAAGGGAGAAATCATTTCTTGCCTCTCACAGACGGTGGTATCACTCAGGTCCCAGCCCCACTGCTCCTCCTCTTACGAGGACACATATGAAGGATGTAAGGCTAAGGACAGGAGTAAGGACAAGAGAAGAGCAGGAGATGACACCGTATTTTGAACCAAGACGATGGGTTGGAAAGTGAGGTCGTCCCCCTAGTGCCATGGGGGGGGCAGTTCCCGCTGTGCCAGATCGCCACAAGCATTATAGGATGTTTCTCATCACTGACTCCTGCCTGCTAAATTCAAGGAACACCCCCCAGTCACCGTGACCAGCAAAATGCCCTCTAAAGGGCGGGGGACACCACTCGGCACGGGACCCAGTCTAACAAGCGGGGCTGAAGAGGAGGAGTTCCTTTGCACACACATTCGCCTGTGGTACCAACGAGAATGGTCTGCAGACCCTTAGGAAACAGGTGGGAATGTAGGTCTTCCGCTCACGAGGAAGGCACTGTGTGGAGATGCAGACCGGGACCT
>CM053608.1:123310916-123337989 GCA_028646535.1 Procyon lotor | reverse complement strand
GATCCTAGATCTTAATGTTTCCCACCAGTCTGTTTTAGGTTTGTTTGCTTGCTTTTCCTTTTTCTTTTTTTTAATTACCAGAGAATTCTTTGAGGAAGCTTACCTACGTTTCTATCATCATCAGCAGGGGGAATTTCATTAAAGAGTTTTAAGAACAAAATTTCCTGGTTCTCTTCACCCCTGGGGTCTGCCTCCAGATTTCATAATCTCAGTGCGGACCAAGCAGACTGTCCTGAGCGCTGAATCTCGGGCTTCCCTTGCTGGGGGCTCGTGAAGCAGCGCCCGCACGCGGGGGCGAGGGACTCAAAGGTGTGCGGCTTCCAGAAGGATGCCAGGGTCAACATAAACCGAGTGGTATTTAAGAAAACCAGGTGTGTGGGGGGGATTAGTACAGACCCCCGGAGAGGACGCTGCCTTCCTATTTTCCAGTCTGCGGAATAAGATGAAAAGCCGAAAACACAGCTGTTGGTGAGAATGTCATTTTGTAACTTGCACGGAAAAAGCATCACCAAACGCTGTGAGCAGGATTTGAACCTGCGCGGGAAACCCCATTGGATTTCGAGTCCAACGCCTTAACCACTCGGCCATCACAGCCCCACACGGGTGGGCCCTTTATGCATTAGGATTCACAGTGGTACAAGCACTGTTCTCACCATCCGGTCTTACCGATGCTGGTTGCTTCTGCTCGTTTGGCGTGTTTACTCTAAATGGGACCCAGAAAGAAATCACCCCAAGCCCCTTTTCAGGTCTCTCCACTCAGCCCCTGCCCAGCTTCCTCCAACCCAGCCCCATCCTGCCAGGCCCCAGGCTGCAAAATCTCACCTCTCGGAGAGAAGGCAATATTCCAGCATCACAAGAATCCTTGATTTTCAGCATTTTTCTACAGTCTTCATGGATCGCCTGGTTTTACCTCAGAGTTGGCAGGAAATGAAGCGAGGAGTTGTATTAAGTATGCCCATTACCCTAATCAGCCGTGCTCGCCGCGGAATACACTAGGCTTTGCTGCTGGGGACAGCAATTGGTCAGGACCCACCAACATCTCAGATACTGAGCCACACGGGAGGTTACACTGTGCTGAAGTCCGGTCTCTGCAGCATTAATAACAGTATCGGGAAAACCCCCGATGATTCAGAATTATTTAATTAGATAAATTATGGCATAATTACAGAGTGGGGTGCTATGCATATTGAAAAGAAAATGAGAAAGATCACTGTGTGCATGCATATATTTTAAAATAAAAGCAGTGGTCAGAGCGATCAGTGCAGAGTGCTACCTTGGCAAGTATATTTGTGTTACATTATATATGCATTTTACAAAAACATATCTCAAGGATTTCAGTAAACTCGTGACAACAGTAACCGGTTGAGGGGCTGGAGACTGAGGAGATGGAATTGCTCGGGGGAAAGTTCCTGCCTGCCATTTTAGACTTTGAGAGAACACTGCGAATGAGGAGGTAGGGGACAGAAACTGTTCTTACCGGAGCCCCCTCTGGAATGCTGGATGCAGAGCTTCCTTTCCGGGACCCAGGAACCTGGAGGGCTCTGAAGGCCTCACCGGGAGCCCCAGGGGGAGCGAATTACAATTTGGAGTCAGTCCGGAGTCAGTCGAGAAGCCCGAGTCGACAAGGCAAGAAGGCTCTGGAACCGGCTTCTAGCCTGGGCCCAGGGCCAGGGAGACCTGGACGCACACCTGATTTCAAGGCTTGTTGGGTGAGCAGTCTTGCTTTGCTCTAGGGTGTTCTGGGAGAAGCGGAAGAAGTCCTCTCTCCACAGCGCAATCTTGGGCTATTTTGTCCAAAATCATAGAATTTAAATAGCTTAAACTTCCTCTTTTGGATCTAGGAGTAACAACTTCCAAAATCTGTGTGTGGGGGCGTGCGCACATGCGCGCAATTATGTTTTGTTTTTGCAGAGAAAGTAGTATTTTTTGTCTGGGCCGGAGTGCAGTCCTTCTTACAATACACAGTTCCCAGGAGTTGTTTCTACAGGAAATCCTCTCTTGGCTTTAGGGATAAAGAGCACTGAGTGCAGTAACTCTGTTGTAACCTCCAGTCCCCATCCCCAGCTTTGCCATTTAACCAGTCCACAGCTCTGCAACAGACCCAGGACCAACCCAAGGCTAGCCGAGGGGCAGATTCATTGGTTTGATTCTCAGGCCTTTGACAGAACCCTTTGGAGACTCAAGTAATCTTGCGATGACAACTATCGAGACCACCCACAAGTTAAAGGCTCCTTTGAAATGTCTGTGGTTCCTCACTAGATCTTGGTTTTCTTCTAGTCCTTCTACTCTACCAAGGAATTCAGGAGTCTCTAAGGAGAAAACAGAGAAAGGAGCCATTTGTTTAAAAGGACACCATCCAGGGGCGCCTGTGGGGCTCCGTTGGTTAAGCCCCCAACTCTTGGTTTCAGTTCAGGCCCTGATCTCAGGGTCCTGGGGTCGGGCTCCGCATTCAGTGTGGAGTCTGCTTGGGATTCTCTCCCTCGCCCTCTGTTGCTCTCTCTCCCAGAATAAATAAATGAAAAATTTTTTTAAAGAAAATAAAAGGACACCATCCAAAAGCTGTCACAGCTCATCCCGCCCTTCCTGCTTCCTCCTGGGGAGTTTAACTTCTGTCAGAGATTCTTCTCAATCCCAAACGGCTTCTCAGACTCCGTGCCAGGGTTGGTTTCTGATGAGACCTCTCTTTCCGGCTTGCAGATGGCTGTCTTCTCACCGTGTCCTCACGAGGTCTGTCCTCTGTACAAACTTGGAGAGTGATTTCTGGTATGTCTTTGTCTTCATATAAGGACACCCATCCAATTGGATGAAGGCCTCACCCTTATGACCTTATGACCTATGAAAAGTGACTGCAGAGCAACTCGGGGATGCCGAGGCTCCCCTCATTAATTTCTTTCTTACAACCTTGGCGAACGTTCCTCTGGAGAAGCCCGTGATAAATTCACCCTAGAATTTCAATCTCCTCGCGCCCCTAGTTTGCTCTGCAGACACTAAGGGAAGATCGATGTTTCAATTTCATTGTATTGGTTCATAGTAATCATTTATTAATCATGTTTCTGTAATGAATGAAAATTTAGAGCTGTTCTCAGGCCCTGAGTTAAAACATTAACTTGGGTCCCTCGGCCAAGCGAGACTATGTCAGTGAGCTTGATCTGATGAAACTTTATGTTCCTGCCACCTTGATCTTCTCCACGTGAGGTCCATTCCCATTCACACTTGCCAGGTTTCTGTCAATAAAAATTGGGGAAATCATGCAATTATTTTGAGGTGGCTCGCAACTCCTCACGGGTCCCACTTTGTACTTGACCCTCTGGAGTCTCAAAAAAGGAGAGAGGTGGTAGTGATGGAGCCAGAGGGGATCAGCTGAGCTTTAGCAAGACAAGTACCTCAATGAGGCCACAACATACATCTCAGATAAGAGGACGCTAACCTCTTAGGGCTGGGCTCGAGGAGCTGCTTCTACCAGTTACCACCAGACGCTTGTCATCTGCAAGTATAGAATAATTTCCCCAAATATGGTTGAGACAGGTCATCGTTCCCCTCTTCTAAGTTTATCTCATTCCAGAAAAATAAAATCTGCAATACTTCTAATTTTTAGCAAAATCTCTGCCTAAAATACAGACCACCTGTCACTAAATTAGTATGCAATTTCCTCCTTTACTTTTTTTACTAACCTATCCTTACCCCTTCCCCAAGATTGGAATTCATCTTTTACTTAAATCAGTTCATTTTTAACAAAATAATATAAATTTATAACTTTTCAGTTCACTTTTTAACAAAATAATATAAATTTAGAAAGACTGGTTCTCAGTCTGAGTTTCATCAAGAGTAACGTGGCATTACATTTTGTTGCCAAAATATTGCCAATTTGGTTGGCATAAAACCTTATATTACAATTTTTTTTTTTTTTTTTGCTTTAGTATGTGTCCAGTTCAACTATGACGGAGAAAGCATGTCTTGATTCCTATTTGTACCAGCTCTAAGTTCTGGCAATAAAACAGTAGAACAAAGATATCAGACTTCTGCAAGGAAGACTAATTCCAGACTCTGAGTTCCTTGAGGGCACAGACTTTGTGCATTTGCATTCTGTGCCGGCGAACGGTGTTCTGGAAACATTTCACCTGCTCCTGTATAGGTCTCAGCAGCCTGGTGGTGGGATGACTTTCTCCTCAATTATCTGCAAAGGAAGAGACTGTGGCCCAAGGCGCCCCGTGGCTTCCGACCATCTCCTGAGCTCAAGCCGCTTAATTCTGGTTCCCAAAGAGTCATTTTCTGTCACCAAGAGATGAGTAGCAGGCCCCATTGCGGGAGGGAGAAACGGTGTAGACGGCGTGGGTTGGTCTTGAGATCAAACTCTCCAGCTGTGGTGGTCATTTGACGGTATGTGTGAGTCCAATCATTACGCTGTGCTCCTTAGATTTATACGATGCTCTGTCAAGTTTTATTTAAAAAAAAAATAAATAAATGAACTTACTCGTTCAAAGCCCCCGGTGCTCCAGGATGCTGCCTAGGCTTTTCACGCCTGGAGCTGGTGCAAGAACTGGGCCCCTGGGTGAAGTTTTTGCTTGGTAATGGGTTTCCTTTCTGCATACATAGGACGGAGAGAGGCGCCCGCACAAAGACCGGCCCGGGGCGGGCCTGGAGTCGGCGAGCCCGGGCCGTGCAGACGCGAACCGCCGCAAGGACGCGCGCGGGGTCAGAGGTAGCCAAGCGAGCGCCCCAGCAGCGGCGTTTCCGTAGTGTAGTGGTTATCACGTTCGCCTCACACGCGAAAGGTCCCCGGTTCGAAACCGGGCGGAAACAAGCACCTTGTCTTTTTTTCTTTTTTTTCCCCCCCCCGAAATGCACTTACCTTGATTTCAGAGATTGGGACTTGGATCCGCAAACCACGGAAAATGTCAAGCCGTCGCCTTTCCTGTTAGAAATGAGTTTTCCTGAGAGCCCTGTGCCGCGGGTCCCGGGCCAGGGGGCGGCGGGGGAGGCGCGGGGAGGGTCGCTGTCCTCGAGGTCCGCGTCTCCACGGACGGCGCGGGCCCCCTAGGAGCCGAGCGGCAGGGACCCGAGCCGCCCGCCCCACTCTGTTTCTCGGCGGGCACAAGGGTTCACCCTTAGTCCGCGGACCCGGGGGCGGGGAGCTGGTGCTGCGGCGGCGCCGAGGGGGTGCGCGCCGCGCGGGGGCCTGGGGCGCGGCCCGGTGGGACCGTCGCCTCGGCGCTGCACCTGCGGGGGCGCCTTTGCCCTCCCGCCGCCCGGCTCTCGGCGCGGGGGCCTCTGCCCGGGCTTCTCTCCCAGACGTCCCGGGCCCCGGGGACGAGCGAGCCCGCGCGCCCCCTCGCGGTGGGGAAGGCGCGCTACAGCTCTCCCGGGGACACGCACCTAGTCTTCCGAGGGCCAACCTAGACACAGCGGGGCCAGGTCAAAATAATCACGAAATGCAAAAGGAATGATTATGCCCATACGCAGTATTACTGTAACAGAAGGATATGGAAACAAGTGTTTACGTGAAATTATATTATTCTATTTGCGGTTCTGTTGCTGAATACGTTTTTATTTAATCAAAACAATAGGACCAGTCGAAAGGAGCCATGAGTAGCTAATAGCAGGACTAATTGAACACATAATATATGTGAGGAAACATAACAATATTTTTATAATGTTTCTGTCCTCTGACACAGAAACGTAAACTTTGAATTGGATATTTCAGTTTTGTAGACTACGTTATCGTGTCTGTGTAAAGTACATACATGTAACATTTTTAAAAAGGAAAACAAATAGGACAAATTAAACATATTACCTATATTTAATGACATGGGTTTTTTTCCTGTCGCCTGATACTGTAGGATATTTTTACTTTTTTAAAAAGATTTTATTTATTTACTTATTAACAGAGAGATAGAGAGCAAGTAGGCAGAGGGAGAGGGAGAAGCAGGCTCTCTGTGGAGCGGGGATCCCGATGCGGGGCTCGATCCCAGGACGCTGAGATCATGACCCGAGCAGACTCCTAACTGACTGAGCCACCCAGGCACCCCTATTCTTACTCTTCATTTCCTTTTCCAGTAATATTTCACTGAACTGCCTGAAGTCTTTAGAATATTCTTCTTTTATTTAATGCAGTGGTGAAACCAAGACCAGTTAAAGATAAAATTCACGCTGACATGCAGGTCTGTTCCTTTCAAGCCCACATTACACTGTTCTTTGCTCAGTTCCGATGATATCCAACTCACAGATCACCTGGCACAAAGGAGGCCCACAAATAGCTTCTTTACTGAGAGCAGCTAGGCTATTACCATATATTTTAAGGGAACTAGTTTCAAGAACGACAAAAGCAATTTTGGTGCAGAAATCTGGAAACTTTTGGTTTGGTTGTACAAAGTTGCAACGGTATTCCCTCTCAACCTGCTGATTAAAGCAAGCCGATAGGCTTCAGAATATCAGGTTTCTGAACCCATCAGGGAGTTGAAGGTACAGAAGAACCTAAGGAAACTACATTCCACAAAGAGGCCTTCATAGGATTAAAGAGGCCTGTGGTTGTCCTTATCCCTGGTGGAAGCACAGAAGGGCAAAGGAAGACCAGCCTGTGAAGACCCCATTAGGAGCAACTGCAAGAAACTCTAAGAAAATTTTAAGGTTTGTTGGTGGGCCTGCGTGACCCAAGCAGGGAATTCTACCCCTGATTGTCTCTGCCAAAAAGGGCCTGAGGCAAAAGGCCAGAAAGCGGAGAGAAATACCCACGGAGGCACCCCCAAGGGCAAAGCCTTCTAAAGGCAGGGAGCATGACAGAAGAGCTAAGGGCAACCTTACAGCCCAAGGCACTTTGTATTCAACTGCCAAGAGCCAGGCCTGAGAGCGGAGAGGAATCTCTCCAAGGCTCTCTGGAAGGAGAGAGATCTCCTGGCCAAAAACATACCCCGGGGAAGACTGGAAAGCAAAGAGGTGGCCCGGTAGCTTAAGGAACCCCGCCCTTAAGCAGGAGAGCTCTCTCGGGGTTTGGGAGCGGCAGTAAAGGGCAAAGAGAAAAGGGACCCCGAGAGCAAAAAATCTGGTTTTTCCATTCACCTTCCACTGAATTTGTACTAGAGGACAAAGGAAACGCAGACGCCTGCGAGTTCACACCGAGGATGCTGACGCCAAAGAGGCGCGCGGAAGATAAGGAACATGATCTTACAGCTTTTATTTTTACATTAAAAACCAAATTCATAAATGGCATAATAGAAAATGAGTAAGTGAATAGTTGAGCTGCCTTGTCGAAAGACAGAGGTCTCCTTCCTGCAAAAGAAAAAAAGAACCGAAAAAGTCTTTTGAGTCTTGCTCAGATACCTGTTTGCACAAAGCGGGTCAGCGAACTTCAGAAGCAACAAAGGCATTGAGAAGCGGGTTGCAGCGTCCAGCAGAAAAATGTACGGCCCCCAACTCCGAACTCGCCCTGGTCTCGGCTTCTTCCGTCTTGGATTCAGGGCGTCTTAGTGCTGTCGGGACGGAGAGGGGTCAGAGGCTCTCGAGCGGGCAGACCCGGGTCCTCGCGCCCCGCCGACGCCAGGCCTGTCCTCGGGCGCCACCACGCGTCCTCAAGCCGCATTGCAGCTTCAGGTTCCGGACGCCGCTCGAGGTTACAGCTGGGGCGCCCACCCGCGGAGGCCGGGCGGCGGGGGCTGCAGGGTCCGGTCCCCAGGGTCCCGGGGGAGCTGACCTGCCCCGAACGGGCCCCAGGAACGGGGAGCGTGCGCGGCGGCCCCTCCCGGGCTGGGGCGGCTCCCGGTGCAGGAGAGGGAGCCCCGCTCGGGACTTCTAGCGACTGCTGCCCTCGGCTTGAGGACTCGGTTTTCCCGGGAGGAAGCCCGTCCGGCTCTGTCGGCGCCGGGAAGCCTCTTTTCTCTTTATAGAAAAAAGAACGTTTCTCTGAACCTCCTGGCGGGGAGGGAGCTGGTCGAGCTGGGCTGGGCATCACTTTAACACGTGAAAGTAAAGAGCCCGCCCCAAGGCGGCCGGTTAGCTCAGTTGGTTAGAGCGTGGTGCTAATAACGCCAAGGTCGCGGGTTCGATCCCCGTACGGGCCATGTGCGCGCTTGCTTTTCCTTTTCCGTCCACCACGTCCGCGTGGACTCTGCGGCCCCCAACCCGGGGACAGAGAGTCCAGGGTCGCCGCTGCTGAGCGGTGGGCTCGGAAGCTTTACTTTTTTTGAAAAAATAAATCGTGTCCGGGGGTCCGGGGGGAGAGAGGTGCTGCCTTTCGGGACGGATCAGGAGGGGCGATCAGAATGCTTGCAGCGCTCCGGCGACTTGGTCGGGACCCCGTGCAGACTTCCGGAGGAGCGGGCGGCGCTGGGGCCGCCGGGGCCGTCCCTGGGGGGCGCTTGCCGCCGCAGCCCCTTCCCTCCCCGCGTCGGGGCACAGTCCGGGATCACCGCCCGGCCCCGCGCAGCCCACTGCTTGCTGGAACATTTACAAGCTCCGGGCCCAACCCGGCGGGCTCTGCGGCGGCGTCTACGCGGCGCGGGCGCGTAGGGGCCGGGGGTGGGGGAGCCTCGGGCCGCCCCGGGTCCTAGCGCCCGCCTTGTTCTGCCCCCAGGAACCAACCCGGCCTCCGCCACCTGCTGCTCCTCGGCCCTCCCACGACCCCGCAGGCTGCCAGCGCGCTCGGTTCTCCCTCCCGGTTCAGAGTCTGGGGCTACCACCAAAGTGACATTAACCGTACTGATGACATAATGACATAAGCGGTGTCTCAAGCTCGGTGCCAGGGATGTAGGAGATGCTCAGTGCATCCAAGAGAGCAGGGGCTTCGCTTGGGTGCTCCGTGCTGCACCCTTCACGAGCAGTGCCGAGCTCAAAGTGAAAGGGCGAGAAACCTATTGATTAGGTAATTATTAAACAATTAATGGAGGATACCTGCTTGTCCATGGTATATTAAATACTATACCCAGAGATTTGTGCAAGGACTCAACAGGCCTTTGTTGACCTTGACGATGAAGGGGCAGCTCCGCGGCGGGATGCGGACGCGCGCTAGACCCTGAGCGTGACCAGGACACGGACATCTCAGCCGCACACCCGCCTCGAGGAACCGGGGCCTGCCACACCTTCGTGCTAGCACGACGAGCCCCCTGGGTTTTGTTTTCCTTGGATAAGGTCATAGCTTCACGTGGTGGGTCACTGAAATGGGTGCGTCCCCCACCTGCCCCATTTCCACCTGTCCCGGCTCACCACTGTCTCCCAGATGTAACTCCTATTTTTAGTTTCAGGTGTATGCTCCCTGATTTCCTTTTTGCGTGGAGATGTAAATATGAATATACATTTTCTCTTTCTAGTTGCACAAAATGTCACATTGTACACACTATTTTGCATCCTGCTCTTTTCACTTGATGAATCTAGGAGGTATGATCGATCAGCATATATCGAGCTCTAAACAGCATACTTCTATAATATTCATAGAAACAAAGGCCTATTTCCAATTGAATTGGTCCAGCTAGCCAGAAGTCGAAACTGAACTTTTAAACCCATTTTAGCCCTGACTCAGGAAGTGTACAAAGTAGGGCCGGCAGGAAACAGGGCATCTTTAATTTTTTTATAATGTGAATAAAACACTTTCCGTGTGAATTTCAAACAGTACTAAAGTAGAAGGAGCTCCAAAGCACACTGTTGATCAAAGGAAATTATGTATAGATTTGTTCAAAGGTAATTTCCAAAAGGTAAAACTAAGACTGAGAGAGATACAAAAATGAGCGCATTGTTAGAAAGAAGAATTTTCAATTGTTTTTATTCACAAAAGCGAAGTTTACTAAATGGTTACAACTCACAGCACAGACTAAGAGAAAGAGCTTCTTTGTAGATCTAGAAGATAGAACTCTGTAAGAGCATCAACAATATTCCAGATAAACACGACAGTCACCCCTCAGTCAGTCCTCTGTGATTCTTGCTCCCCTAGACCTTGAGTTAACAGTTGTAAGGGTAAATGGAAATTATTTTCTCTGATTATATAGGGGGAAATGCCCTTCTCCCCCCTCCTCCCCTCCTTGCAGTGTTTCCTTGAATATGTAATGAATCTGAGTCCTGACTCCAACCTTCAGAATAGAGATAAATGTCTCTAAAATACAGAATAGTTGTTCTTTAAGAAGGGAAAACCAAAAGGGACTGTCATATTATAGGAGAAGGCAAGACGCAGTTAACCAAAGAAACAAACACATCAAAATGAAGCAAACCTTCCTAGATTTTAATACAGTTCATGGCTTTTCAAACGCAGCTATTACAAATGAGAATAAATAAATGTGACTTTCAAATTCTGTCCCTCGTTATGCTCTTCGCCGTCCTGGAACACTTTGACACTGTATTTCAGGACTGGCTTCCGGAATCCACACGGTTGGAACTAAATTCATACTATTACCAAGTTGTTCCCAACATGGGTTGAATTCCTCTTTGTTATCTTCAAATGAATTAATCAGTGGGGATTGTAAACATATGTGTTGGAATTGTTTGTAATGGAACAAGCATTCCAAGTTTGTATTTTAGATACTTAAATCTCTGAGACCTAGTTTGTTCAGTCGTTTACAGCGTTTTTCAACAGCAGCTTTCCAGTGTAAAGGAAATACCAAACTTCTGACTGTTCCCCCAGATGAATGGACCGGCCCATCGGAGCATGAAAGCAAGGAACATTCAGCCAGTTCCAGCATGTACATAAATAGATAAACAAACCAACCATTAATAAACATATTTCAAGATTTGATTTATAAGTCTGTTTAAAACCCAAGGCAACTGCTTATTAACTGCTGGATACCCTTATTTTCAAACATTTTTCCTTTTGTGTGCAGACTTTTCCCCCATTTGTTTATTTTGACCTGCTGGTCTTGCTTTCTTGAATTTGTTTTAGTCATTATCTTTCTAGGAAGATTTCATGTCAGCCCACTATATAAAAAAAATCTTTACTGAACCTATTATCTTGCAAAACTTAAAATGTTGTACGTTCTGCCATTCCTCCTAACTTTCTTCCTCCTTCTCTTTCTAAGTTTGGCAAAAGACATAGGAGAGAGGATTCAGCTTCTTTGTCCATCACCCAGGCTGTGTGTGGGGGGGCGGGGGGGGTCTGGGGATATATTAACAATGGTATTAATAATGGAGGAGGCTCCCTTTAATCTGTTGTGAGTTTGAGGGCAACCAGCAGTGTTAGTGAGGCAGGTTTGGTTCCTGATTGTTTGCTCCATGTTTACACAAGGATTGATAGTTTCCCAATGAGGTAACTGTTTCTCCCCAGTGGAGTTTTTGGTAGGTAGGGAGCAGGAATAACACTTTAGTATATGATCTATAGGTCTAATAGTATTTTCAACCTTCCTTGGATTTAGTTTCTGCCAAGAGAGAATACTGCAGTATTAAAGTTACCTGAGGCTTGTCACTGATGGGGGAAGGAAGACGATCTGCCTTCTGCCTTTCTGAGATCTTAGCTGAGATCCCTGTAAGTTAAGGGTATATGTGAAGGGAATATATGAGAAAGCGGAATACAAACACGTCTATCCCAGGTATAGGTGGGAGATACCCCGGAAGGACCAGTAAATGTCGAGCTGGCTCAGAAGTTCAGCTCGTATAGCATCTTTAACAAAGGCCAATAAATTGGTGCAGAAATGATGGAACAAAGGAAGGCAGGTTCAGGCCAAGGGCAGAGATAAAAGTTAGTAAAGTTTGTGATTTCATTTCCAGGCCGATCGGCTCTGAAGTTGTCTCTGGGGATCAACCTTCGTCTTTCCCGGTAGAGAGGGAAGGAAGGACCTCTTTGTAAACTTCTGTCCTGCTTCTAGGCAGGTTGAGGGGGTGGGCAGAGAACTTTTTGGGAATGTGGTTCTTCTCACTTGCTTTCAGCTCGCAGTAATCCATATGCCAAAGTGGCAGATTTTGGGGTGCTATCGTCTGCCCCCCTTCGCCGCCATCTTTCTGCTCACACCCCTTTGGAAGTTGGGAGGGGGCAGAACTGCTAGGAATAAAAGGAAGATGAAACCAGGTTTACCGTGGAGGGTAAGTGGGATTTCAGCCACGAGGAACTCCAATCATAACCTTTGAAATCTCTTTACATAAGATGGAAAAGCCCAGTGCGTAGGTTAGTGCTACACATACATTTTAGCTTACGAACTGCGATATCACCTTAGATTCAAGCATGTGAGAGTCCGTTCGTGATTTATCTCTTCAAAATGTCATTGAGCTCCAGTCTTGTCCCTCAAACTCAGTGGCTTCTCTGATGCACAAGGGTGACAGTTCTTAGGGTTCCCCAAAACCAGACGGTGAGAGTGTAAGCGTCCCCTGTGCTCCCTTACTTGTCCTCATAAACTATGAGTCTGGCTCAAACCGGACGCCGTGGTTTATTACTTCTTCCTCTGACGCTGACTACCAAACTGTCATTTAGCTGAAAACGTTGGCTGTCCCAGATTCAGAGACTGGACACTGAACTTCCAAGATAGAGCGTGAGATGTTGCTTTCTATCACCTACGGCAAGATAACTGGTACCTAACCTGGTCTTTCTTATCATCAGCAGAGCCATCGCTTTGACCAGCTACGGAAATGTGACTCCTTTTCCCTTCATCCCAACTCCTCATCATGGGATGCACCCGCCTAGCAAGAGACTCTCCCACCTTGGAATAACAATTGAACATAGGCTCAATCTGCCATGTAAATTCTTCGAGGCCTCTCCAACATATGCCAGGGCAAGGACACTGTTGAAAATAGAAAACGAAACAAAGAAGGCCCCGCTGGGATTCGAACCCAGGATCTCCTGTTTACTAGACAGGCGCTTTGACCAGCTAAGCCACAGAGCCCCTTTTTGCATTCATGTGCAGTTATATCATATTTATATCATCTTCTGTGAAATGTAGCAATTTGTCAGGAATTTACTTGATTTTGTGACAAAGAGACTATATCTGTGTTTCAGAGATTTTACTAAAACAGAAGCTTCAGCATTTTAAAAAATGCATTCTTCAATGCAAGGTTTTAAAAATTCCAAATTAAAAAAAAAAAAGAAAAAAAAAGAGGGGGGTTTAAATTCCTATATCATGGTGACTATCGCCATCTAGAGGAAATATTGGATATTGCAGTGCCTTTTAATTTGGTTTCTGCTTTAATTCATTCATTTTGTCCACAACTGTTGAGTCACTAATGTATGTCGGGTACTTTTCTAGGTATCAAAGATAGAACAGTGAACAAAAACCAAACAGTTCTTTCTTTGCTTACAGAATTTGTATTCTAGAGGGAGGTCAAGAAAGCAAGTGTAAACAATCTGTCCTAACCCCTACAGCCCACCGGGCAATGAGGGATGAAAGAACTAATCCCACTACCACCGGTTTACACACCCACAGTGCCACCTTCTGAGCTAATTTACTGCATTTGAAGAAGACTATCATGCTTCCTTCCATTTTATCTAATTTAGCTCAAGAAAGAGGGTCAAGATGAGGACACAGGGACGCTGAGATTTTGGGCCACTCTATTTCCAATTTGCCCAAACCAGACAATGTCATGGACAGTTTGGAGCTCCACAAACGTGTGGCTCAGCACGGAGTTCCGCAGGAGGAAACAGTCTCATTCTGTTCATTGACTGGCCGGGTTAAAACAGACTTGATGTCTGTCTTCATCAAGACAGAAAAACTGAGTGGAGGACGCAGAGAAGTCAAGAGAAAATTGGGGTGAGAAATCACATGGGAGATTTCCTTGGGACACATCCTCTGTATATCTGCTCTCCTCTGGACATCTCCAGCTTTTCCAGTCTACCCTGTATCTGACCCCGTTGCCCTTTCTTACAATACTTCAAGGTTTATGCATTCCCTTGGTCCCCAGGTCCTGCTGCCATGCCTCTCCTTATAGAAGCTAATCTGTTCATTGTACATCATTTCAATGTGTATGTTTTCTAAAGTTGACATTGCGTGCACATATAAATTTACATGCATGGTACGTTATATATTTTTATGTCTGTTACAAACATTATTTAATGTTTTAAGATCCATCAGAATTATCCCACGTCTACCCAAGGGATGGCTTCTAACTGCTATGTGGAATCCCATGGGACACTCACCTTGTGCCTTCTCTCTTCTGTCCCAGGGGTGGACTCACAGGTTTGCCTCCACAGACCCCCGATTCCAAACAGCCGCCTCTTCATCCGTCCCCTTCACGTCCGTGCTTGTGAATTTCACGGGGCTGTAGGAGCAGAATGGCTAATTAATCCCAGTCTACCCTCCAGTCCACACTCCACGGGTCCACACAGCCTTGTCCACACTCAACACTATTCGGCTTCCTACTTCGTAATCTAACATGTGTAAAGAATTTCATTCATCATTGTTTTTTTTTTTTTAATTTGCTTTTATGCTTTCTGAAGATCCTGAGCATCTGTTTACATGTCTGTTAGCTACTGGCACTGCGTTTTATGACATTGACTCTTTTCTTATAATGTGCCTATGTTCTTATTGAGGTTGGTTTGTCTTTCACGCTGGTGCACAGGGTACAGTATATTGTCTACTGTGGTCATTGGGCTACTGTGGATTTTAGATCTTGCAGTATCATCTCCCAACGTGTTACCTGTCTGTTGTCAGTGGAAGAACTTGATGACAGATGCTTGATTTTGTTAAGGATTTCTCTCCCTCCAACCCTATGGTTTGTACTTTTGAGGTTATGTTAAAGGGCCTTTCTCTGTTACTAAGTGAAAAAAATGTTCTCTCTAAAAAACAAAAGACATGTACATTTTCTTTTTCACATTTGAGATGTGGATCGATCTAGTATTGAGGATCCATCTAGATATCTAGATTATCCATCTAGATAAGCATAATTGGTTTTTTATGACAATCTATTAAAACTTTGTCTTCTGGTTCTCAAAGCTTTGGTTTGGTAAGGGTCTCCAAGGTGTGTGTTGCTCGTGTGGTGTCCTTCATCTTTGCATTTTTACATTTTCACGCAATTACATATTTAATAAAATCATACATGTTTCCTATCAGAATATCTATCTGCAAGGTCAGTTCTTTCCTAACACCCCGTACAAGTCATAGCATGGAAAGAATATATTTTAATAAAACAATTGCTCAAATTATATCCCATCAGATAACTTTCCATAGATTGGTTTTTCATTTATATTCTTGTGAGCCTGGGCCTATGTTTCACGGACCTATAAAGTCAATCCTAGGTTCTCCCAACTATAAACAAGTACTCTGGTTCTTACAAGAAGAGATATGAGAATACAGATTCTAAGTTGCTGGGATGGATGAGTGAACAAGGAGCTGACCTTAGAGTTTGCAGGAGTTCAATCCTTGCTCGTGGCAAATAATCTTATCTTTTAATTTGTCCTCTTCAATATGAACTGGAAACCCCTCTTGGTTCCAGAAAACCTATGAATTTCTATTTTGCACTCAGGCAATTTGATTATTTTTCTCTCTCCTATAATCCTGCACCTTACCACCAGAGCTTGGGAAACGAATCCTACAAGGCCATGTTTAATAGGTACACGATTGGATCTTACTGCCACCGTCCTAGCCCACCATGGATTTGGCATGACAGCCCACGTTCATCCGTTTCTAAGTCTACTGGAATTTTATCCTAAGCTAAGATGTAAAATGAGAACACCTTGGGTGACACAAAGGTTTATGTGTCCCACAGCCTCCTCTGCCTCCGGGTACTCACCCACCTGTGACTTGACTTCAAAAGACTCCAAACTCTTCAGTAAGGCTCCGGAAGCAGGGCCCAGAGTTTGAGGGAGACCGTCAGACCCACACTGTGTCCCAGGAAGGAGGCGACAGAGAGAGATTGTGTAAGGGAGGTACAATTTCTCTTCTACGCTTTTAGGGTTTCTGGCTGGGCCTAAGAGTTTAACAGATTAATAAGAGAAAAACGCATACATTTCATGAAGTAATTTTTACATGGATGGGCGGCCCTTACAAGATAAACAACGGCTCAAAGCAGTTAGAGCCCCTTGTCTACAGACTAGGTCGGGCCAACGGGGGGAAACCAGGACAACACGAGGCGGTAGGGGAAGGCAGTTAGTTAACTGTGGACAAGTGACTAGGAAGATAAGGGTTAGTTTTCTCTGGGCCTGGAGGCCCTGGCTCTGGCGATAAGAAGCCTTCCTTCCTCCCGGGACAGGGAGGGGCTCCTTTCGCAGGGGTGCTCTACCCCCTGCTTTCAGGAAGCAAAAGGAAGGTCAAGGGGGCCCTTTCTTCCACCTGCTGTTTTTCGAGCGCCTTTACCTCAAAATTATCAACATGCCAGAGCTGCACATATTGGGTGGCATGCTCTGAACCCCGACAGGTGAAAACATGTATGCGTGTCCCCTCTTAATGCATAACTATCCCGAGCCGAATCCCAGCTCTGACCCGGTGGCAAATAAAGGGAAGCCGGGACAGTGCCGCTGGCTCGGTTTGCGGGGTCCTTGACCTAAAGATGCGTCGGCCCCGCGGCTTCGCTGGGTCTTCGGGCGCGAGGTGCGTCCTCGCGGGGGCCTTAACCCGCCGCAGCCCCTGCAGGGCGCCTGGCACGCGGTAGGCGCCCCGAAATACTCGGTCTGGCAAAGAAGGGGTGAGTACGGGGCCGTCGAGGGGTGTTCAAAGGGGGCAGGCGTCGAGGACGCCGTTTGTTTTTCTCGCGCGTCCCGGTGGCTTTACGTGGGGCGACTTCAAGCCGGCGCGGCCGCGAGACGCGCCCGGGGCGCAGGTCAAGGTTCCCCGCGTTTAAACCGAGCCGCCGGTCTGTCAATTGGACGATTGGAAACAGTTGTCCCCGCGTTTGTCCGGAAACTTTTGTACTCGGAGCCAGGCGCCCGTCTGCCGGCTTGCGGTTCCATAGTGTAGTGGTTATCACGTCTGCTTTACACGCAGAAGGTCCTGGGTTCGATCCCCAGTGGAACCACTGACGGCGGCGCACACTTTTCTGCCCCGGCTCGAGGCAAACCGCCCGTTCGTTTTGGGTCTTTTCTTCTCCTTCTTCTTCTTCTTTCTTTCTTTGGAAGCTCAGGCTTTCTGAGAGTGCTGATAGGGACGGACCGCGGATTGTTCGGGAGCTGCACCCTCGAGCGCCGCTCGGCGGCAGGAGGAGCGGAGCAGCAGGTCCTCGCAGGGAGGCTCGCGCCCGCCGCGCCCGGCCGCGCCGAGGGCCGGAAGGAAGCCTGCGCCCCGAGAGCGAGCGCCCCCTGCAGCAGTTCCTACGACTGTGCACCCGGGCGCCGGCCGGCAGGTGCAGCCCGGGCGGGGGTCAGGACGCACCCAGGGGCCCGGCCTGCGCGGGAAACAGGCCGTCCGCAGAGACCTCGACCCACACGCGCAGCCTGCCCAGCCCTCTGCAACGCCCCGTCCCCTCCCAGGGCACCAGCGCCAGCAAAGGGCCCAGCTGCCCGGCACCTTGCCCGTATCCTGCTCTTAGCGAGGAATAGGGAAGTCAGACTTGCCACAGATTTGAAGACTGTATTACAGAAAGGTACTAAAACCACAGAAACACAAAGCAACTTGAGGGGTAAGGGCTTCTGGAGGGAACGATCCTGAGAATAAACTGGCCCGCTCAGAGGTGCGACACAGAATCGAAGAGGGAAACAACAGGTGTATCTCTCTACACCAGGAAAGGGGCTTCTGTCAAACAAAAATATAGGATCAGAAATGAAAAATTCAACACGTAGATCAGGAAGTGTGCGATATTCTGGAATATCGAGCAAAGACGCAGTGCCGAAGGAGAGAAAAAAATTAGTGGAAGAAAAGAGGATGTGTAATAGCTAAAGAACATTACTTCTAAAAAATAAATAATGGGGGAAATGCAAGGGAAATAAACCTCAAGAAATCAGGTACATATCGCTGAATATTCAGTCAAATGGATAAAAATAGTCCGATCCTTGGCCACTGAGGAAAGAGGAAAGAACGGAAAATCTTCTAGAGAGGGGGGAGAAACACAAGTCCCAAAATGGATCAGTTCACAGAACAGCGGACTTGTCGAGGTTGACACTGGAAGCGAGAAGACAACAAAGCAATGATTTCCAATTTAAAGAAGATGAAGTCCACGCTAGGTTCTCTGTGAAACCCGAGGATCCATCGAGCATGAACACAAGAGAGGCATTCTCAAATGTACATCGCCTTGTACGATTTACCTGTAGTGCTCCCTTCCCCGCGATCTCTATAAAAAATGAAATGTCAGTTGAAAGGTAGGGAGACTGGAGACACAGAAAGTATGAGATATAAATGCAGCATAAGAGACGGTCGAGGGAGAGGCCAAGGTGACGGGCCTCATGTGTGCGCAGCGCCAAGGGACCCAGACTGTAAGAGACCAGGAAGGTGTGGGGAAGACAAACTCAAGGAGATAAAACGTGGAGAGCAGCTCGGGCATGGGTAGACAGCCTCAAAAGAACTGTCAATAACTGGGGGATGGATTTGGGGCTTAATAGTAAGATCTATTGAAAACTATGCAAATGAAAATAACATTACCTGCTCCAGGTCGGAGGAGCATTCGGAGTCCGTTAGGATGATTTAAAAGTGGAAAGGAATAGAGAACGAATGAAAAGGAATAAATAAGGAGCCGTTAGGTACAGATGATGCGATATCTATAGAGAAAACAGAGAATCGATAAGTGTTTAAGATCAATAAGTGAGTCTAGCACATTTGCTAGCTACTGTTCATAATTTTAATTCTAAAGCCTACAGAAAATAAGGCCTGAAAAATTATACCTAAGGATTAGTCTGACAAATTATGTATGATATTTACACAGGACGAATGTTATGGGAAGGTCAAAAATTGCTCAAGTAAATATAGAGATACACGGTATTAATGAGAGCAAGAGCTTTAAAAAACAAACATGTAGGGGTACCTGGGTGGCTCAGTCGTTAAGCGGCTGCCTTCAGCCCAGGTCATGATCCCAGAGTCCTGGGATCGAGCCCCGCATCGGGCTCTCTGCTCAGCGGGGAGCCTGCTTCTCCCACTACCACTCCCTCTGCTTGTGTTCCCTCTCTCGCTGTGTTTCTCTCTGTCAAATAAATAAAATCTTAAAAAATAAAATAAACATGCAAAGTTTCTCTAAAATTATAATATATATTAAGTGAGGGTTCCATCAGAATTCCAACAAATTCTAATACCGGGAAGGACTAGAGAGCTTTGCAAGCTAAACCATTTTTAAAAAGAAGAAAATAATGGTAGAACTGTTTTCTCTTGTAAATATTACAAGGGCTGCAAAGAGTGACAGTGACTATATATGGTGTTTTTGCAGAGGTATATGATTAAACCAATGGGACGGAGCGGCTGGCACAATCTAGACCAAAGCAAATAATGAAACCTTCGTGTCTGACCGACGTGGCCGGGCAGGGCAGGGCCGAGGACAATGTCAACTATCACCTTTAAGTATTGCGGACTCCAATGAGACTGCTGGACCCTCTCCTTTTCCAGCCTCTGCCCACAGGAGCCTGGCCTGCCCTGGGCCTCCCTCTTGGAGGGAAGTCTAAGGAAGCGGGAGGGCACAGAGCAGTGAGAATGCCTCGGGAGGCCCCTGGAGGTTAAGATCCGAGTTTCATTCCTGAACCCAGTGGAGGGCTGCTTGCTTCCCGTTGCTGGGAGCAGGGCGCTCCTGCTCCTGAGCTGCTCGCCCCCAGGCCGGCCCCCATTCGCACTCCTTAAGCTTTCTCGACTGAGGTTCTTTGTGAGGTCCTGGAGGAAAAGCCGTGCATTTCTCCTGTTGAAAAGCTTTCCAAAAAATGAGCAAACCTGCTGGCATAAAGGAGATGCCAGAATCTTCCGAGTATAGACAGGTCGCCGCACACTGGGGAGAAACGAGTCCCCCAAGCCCCCGCCTTGCTTGGCCTGCTCCCTCTGGATTTCTGCTCACATTAAAAGAAAGTTCCTCAGATGTAAATCTATCCTTTTCCTGATACCCTGACTTGTGGCCATGCTTCCTACGATCTGCCTTTCTCCAAGACCCCTCTCTGTGCCTTCCCCACACTGATAGCCTATTACGGCAAACATTTTGGCCACGATCAGCTTCTGAAATCTTGTAATAAGCCTTAATCCTAAGGATGGACAAAAGTCTGCCAGCGGTGGTGGGAATTAGCACGTCACCATCAAAATAGCACCTGTGTTTACAACATCATGGCTGCACGAAGACTTCTTCCATAGAAGTAGCGATGCGATTTATTATTATTTTTAACAATAACAATGGCTTCTTTGATCATGTTTTTGGTTTGTACCTCCATAAGCTAGTTTCATCGGGCATATTAGGCCGTTAAGTCTTTAGAACAGTTGTAAAAAGTGGTAATTCTCATTAACATCCCCTGAGAGATGACGATGACGAGGCACAGAGAAACGCAAAAACCAGATCATGAATTCCACAGAGGGCAGTTTTCTCTCGGCAAAGGTCGCTGGTAGCTTGTGTAGGATGCTCCCAGACCGCTATTCCTGCATTCATAAAAGGTTACCTAGAAAATGCAAAGTTTTTGTCCCGTAATTCCCCTGCTCGGTTTATTCCAAGCTACGCAATATGCATCAAATGTGGACACGTGCTTGGTGCCGAGTACTGCTTGGTACACGCCAAGCAAGCTCTCTACTTTCTGAGCAAATCCAGAGTACTGGTCTTCTTTACCCCCTCACTCACCTGGGGCTATAGGTGAATTCAGTGCCAGGTTTAGGATCCTGACCCTCTTACGAAGAGGTCGCCTCTGGGCCGTGGTCTCTGACTTCCTCCTGCTCCTCAGGCCAGTAAGAGCAGAAGGAAATGTGTTCTAGAGAACTCCAGGATTCAGGGGGTTGTCTCTGTTTTAAATCAGACTTTCCTTGTTCACTGGTGGCAAAAGAATTGACAGGAACTGGTCCTTCTGGATCAATACACACTTGCTTCCTGTCCTCGCCCATGGAGAACTGAGAATAACGCACATGAAAGGGCAGAGATGATACAGGTGACCACGGACGACACCACGAGGGGAGTGAAACTGCTCGGGCCACCAGACGGATGACCAAAGTACGACACTGCAGCCCAGGGACAATGTCTCTGAGGGTTTGCTGGGGAGAGTTTCAGAATCTGTGTCAGGCCGCTGGGGAGGGAATGGGGGCTAGTTCAGCCTTAGGAAGGGAAGGCTTGGACATTGACCTTGACGCTGAAATTTCTTAATAAGCTGCTAAAAATAGAGAAAGAAGACCGAAGACAGTGTTTGTGGGGCCTTTGAAATCTACAAGGCCCAGGGAGAGGAGATGCCCCTTCTGTGTCGTCAGAGCTCAGTGCCACGGCAGAAGCAGGCTTCTGGAAGTTCCGTGGGAGTCTGCCGGTGTCCTTCGGGCCGTCTCCCCCCTCGGGCGGCCTCTCCCCTACACCCACCTGACCCGGCCCACCTGCCCCTTTCTAAAAAGCTCTGGAAGCTGAAGAGGTTAGATAATGCTTCTGAGCCATAATGTTTCCCCCGAAAGTTCTTCCCATTTTCCCCTGAGGCTCACAATTTGTCCCCCGTGGCCCCGCCACGAGTCGTGGCGTGTGCGATGCAGAATCGGGCCTCCGTGTGCTGGGAAAGATCGCCCCAATCAACCGGGGTGTGCATTCCCTCGCGGTCAAAAGGAAAAGGTTCCCAGCTGTATTTTTGTTACCCCGATTGCTTCTGCCCCCAGGGCCCTGGGACCTGGGAATGGCTGGGGGGAGAAGCCTCAAAACGGAGAGACACACGCCCGCGGCCGGACAGGGATGGAGGGCACCTCGGGGTCAGGAGACGCGCGCTGGAAAAGGGGGGCGCGCAGGGGAGCCCGAGAGCCCTGCCGTGACTCGGATTCGAACCGAGGTTGCTGCGGCCACAACGCAGAGTACTAACCACTATACGATCACGGCGCGCCACCGGGGGCCGCCCGCCGCGGGCCCGCCGGCCTCCCGCCTCAGGGGCACCAGCTTCGGCGCTCGGAAGCCCCTGCGCCCGGGCCCGCGGCCCTTCTCGGAGCTGCCCCCCGGATCGCGCTGCCGGCCAACAAAGCCAGGCGGAGGAGCGAGTTTGCCCGCGTGGACCTGTCCCACCCCGGGGGTCCCCGCCCCGGCTGCGAGCCCGCACGGCCGCGCCGCGTTTCCAGATGCTTCGGCCTCCGACCCCCCGCCCAGGCTGGAGAGGCGCGGCTGCCAACGGAGCCGGCCCGGCCCCCCGCGGGGTCCCCGGGGCCCGAGGCGCGCCCCTGCCCGCCCCTGCCCGCCCCGGCTCCGGCCGCCTGGGGGCCTCTCTCTCGGGCCTGCCGGTGCGGCCTGGAAGCTCCACTTTAGTGGGTTCTGTGTGAATATCGCTTGGCCGCAGAATGAATGATGAGCAAAGATGCAATTCCATGCTTTATGAAAGCAACGTCTCCCAGCAGCCAGTGGCCAAGCCCTGGAGCCTGATTTTATTATGTGTGGAGGATGGATGCCCGGGTTAGGGCCGCAGGTGGGAAAAGATCCAGAGAAGATGCGGGCAAGATCAGAAGTGCCTCGACGGCTGTACTGATTCACGCCTCGGTCCCCAAGTCCTCAAGGCTCGGTCTCCTTCTGTACCTTCTCTCACTTCCTTGGGGATTAGATCTGGTTGCACCCACACTCTGGGATTTCAGCCAAGACCTCTACCCCCAACTCCAAAGGTGATACTCAGCCTCTTGGTTGGAACCTCCCCTGGATGTCTCATGGACATTGCACATTGACTATGTCTGCAGCTGAATTCTTGATCTTTTCTGCAAACGTAAACTTTCTGCTTTTCTCCACTTGATGCAAACGTTGGTTGGGTAGTAAGAGACGAAGAGAAGATTAGAGCACACTTGATCAGATGCTGAAATCCAGTACCACCACACTGTGCTACCTGATTCCCTGGGGGGAAAAGGCAGCTTACCAAGATTTCTAGTTGTTTCTGACAACAGCGGTGGGTTAGTTCTTGAGGGTGGAGGGGGGCGGGGAAGATGACCACTGTAACATAGTACTCCTTCCCCCCAGGAGATGGATGAACAGCTCTAATATTATCTCTTTACATAAACTGATCTACTGAAAGGACATTTTGGAGACTGATTCATATGTTCAAGGAGCCTCCTGATTTATTCAGCAGTGGTACCAGACCAAGTCAATGACAGTGCTTTCTAGTTCTGGTTTGAGAATTTTATGACTTCGTAAACTTTTCGAGCAAACAAAGTAGGAGATGCAATGATCTCTCCACAAAATTATCAATGAGTTTAGCAATTCTACCATGAATAGAAGGAGGTTAGTTTTTCATAGGTCAGACAATATTCATTTGTACGAGTAATTTTACCCTCAGAGTTCTTTTGGTATTTTCCTTTATATTATTCCAAGGAAGACTTGGGATCTTAAATTCATATACTCACGGCCAGTTGTGGATCTAGATTATCAGTCAGGCATTCTTGTAAATAATCAAAACTCTTATCAGGTGCTTAGAATAGCACACCTGGGATTGAGATTCCCTGGTAAGAGAAGCCATATCAATGAAGTCAGTCTGGTATAAAGTTATATTCTTTTGTCCTTGGTCAAGCACCCTCATTATCCATAACCACATGCATTTCTGAGATTTTATCATTATTAATTATCTCGACCATGCAGTCACTTTGGGGTATAAATATTTGATTTGATATTCAATATAGATTTGACATTACAACCATTCCCTAATCTCAATGCATTACAACTCCATCTAGTAATAGGTATGAAGATGAGGAGGTAAAGAATGGAACATGGGGAAAAGTATGTATTAATTATATCCCCATTTTCAGGAATCTGCTACTGTAAACATTAATTGAATAATTAAATCTAATTTTATTCTTTTTCATTTGGTATTTGTTAATGCAAATCTGGTAGTGATACTCCTGCGAAAATCTTCCAACATGTTCTTTTGAACATTCTCACCCAAGTTTTGCACACTTTAGACCAAAGTTTGTAAGACCAGACAGTTAAGAGAGGGCAGTTATGTGTGGGCTGTGTGTTGGAGTAGATAATAATCTGATTTATAGATTTATCTCTTACAAATTGAGAACCTGATTGAAGAAATAACACTGTACTTTCTCGTCTTACTCAATTGGAGAGGGTATAACAAATACCATAGGTTGGGTGACCTAAATAACAAATGTTAGAGTAGATAGTGAGGCTCTACGGAGATGCCCGGGGGCCGGCAAGGAGGGGGCCACGGCCGGCTGCGGGGAAGGTCAGAGGCCCGGCGCGGCAGCAGCCGAGAGAGGCCGGATCCCGCCAGGCAGGCCCAAGATGGCGGCGCCGCGACCGGAAATCCCTGAGCAAGTGAGGAGGGAAAGAGCGGGAAGGCCTGCTTCCTGTCCCCCCACCCCGAGTAATAACTATCCCGCCCCCTCGTTAACAAATGTCAGAAAAAAAGATAGAAACCCAATCCCTGGAGTACACGGCTCTCTCTTGAGCCGCCTGCTCTCATACCTTGAGAGTGTTACTTTTTCTTAATAAACTTTCCTGCTTGTGTCACGTGTCCCCTGTGTACGTGTCTGACCTTGAATTCCTTTTCAGGACAAGACCAAGAGAACCTTCCTGGACTCCTTTGGGTCTGGCGGGGTCGAAGCCCTAGGGCCCAGGATCTCCCCTGCTCACCTCGCCACACAGTAATTCTTCACAGTTTTGGAGTCTAGGAAGTACAAGATCAAGGTGCCGGCAGATTCGGTGTCTCCTCAGGACCTGTTTCCTGGCTTGTAGGGGTCGCCATCTCCCCGTGTGCTCACGTGATTTGTTTGTGGACTGTGGGGAAGGGGTGTTCTGGTCTCTTCCTCTTCTTATAAGAGCGCTAATCTCAAATCTCATCATGGGGATTCTACCCTTAAAACCTCTCTTTAATGGCTCACTCTCCTCTTGTCTGGGCCTCAACTATTCATTTCGAAGCTTTCACCTAATGCTGCAAATCTGGAATCCTTCCCAGTAGTGGATATGGGAAGTCATTTGTTGGATCTGGAGAAAGGAGAGCAGGCCAGTGGAAGGTCCTCTCATAGTCCTTAAAATTGTTCTATGTCACCTTCCATTTGCAAGGATGGAAGCATCGAAGACTCTTACAGGAGTACCTATAACGTTACTAAAGATTTTCAGAAAGTCTAGATTTTCTCATTTCTCTAAAAAGAAAACACATTCCCTTTGAATTTCCTGATGAAAGTAGTCAATACTAGCTATATATGCTAAAAAGTAAGTTTTCAAAATACCATCATTGACATAACGTTAATATTTACATTCATGTTAATGTATGTCAGAGACATAAAAATGTGGTGCCCAGAGGGACCCCCTTCCCCCAGCAAGGACTTGCTGCTCAGCTGCAGAGTGAGTGTGGTCTGGGGCTGGGCAGCCCCTGAGCTCCCTTGGGCTTTGCCCCACTCAAGGTCACGCCCTTGTCCTTGTTTTATTCAATAGGGCTTCTGCACACAGAGACTAGGAGTAGTGTAGGGGCCCAGGGCAGCCTGCCCCAAGGCCTACCACAATAGCATAGTGATTATTTTGAATGGAAGCTACTTGGGAAACAGCGGGTCCAAGGACCTGACACTGTCCTAAGTCCCCTTGAAAGCAGGAAACAAATCTCCCCTATTGAAGGCACCCTCCTTATGCTAAGAAGTAAAAGACACCCTAAGGTGCCTGGATGGCTCAGTGGGTTAAGCCTCTGCCTTCGGCTCAGGTCATGATCTCAGGGTCCTGGGATCCAGCCCGGCAACCGGCTCTCTGCTCAGAAGAGAGCCTGCTTCTCCCTCTCTTTCTGCCTGCCTCTCTGCCTACCTATGATCTCTCTCTGTCTCTGTCAAATAAATAAATAAAATCTTAAAAAAAAAAAAAAGTAAGACATCCTTATCACCAGATTAGAAACAAACTTTGTTGCTTCTTTATCAATCTACTACCTCAGTCCAATTTTCACTTACAATTCCTAATTCAGGCTACTAACCATATTTTTTTATCCTGTCAAATCCTCACTTTTTTTTTTTTTTTGGTCTCTTTGTCTAAAATGTATAAAAACTGCCTGCTTTGATCATTCTTTCAGGTCTCAATTTCATTACTAGGCCTCCGCACGCACATAATAAAACTTTTCCCCTGTTAATCTGCTTCTTAATTCTTTTTTAGTTTAATTCTTTAATAATTTAGTTTAATTGTTTAATTCTTAGTCCTACTAGAAGAAACTTGGACAGAGGAAATTTCCTACTATTCAGCAGCAAATAAATCTGTGTGTATTGAATTATAAACCGTGTGCCCCTAAATCTTTGTGAACCACATAATATTGAGTTAGTATTACTTTTACAATGTCTTTTTTTTAAGTTGGTTGAAGTCCATAAGACTTTCACATCTAGCCAATTTGTATTATCAAACTTATTATCTTAGATCAGGAGTGCTATTGCTTCTGATTACAAACACACATTAATTTACACAACCTATGAAGTCCTATATTGTGCTCCCCACCTCTTACTTTTCCGTCATAGCCTTAAGGATCTGCTGGCTGTTTCCACACATTTTATCTTAAGGTCTTTGCATTCTCAGTTCCCTCTACTTGGAATTCTTCAGGAATATCTACCTGGCTCATCTGTTCTCATTTACGTAGGCCTCTGATTAGGTATTATCTTTAAAGAAATTTGTTACCCTTTCTTTACCTAAAGTAGGCGTCCCCATTATGCTCTATAGTTTCTCTTTTCTTTATAGGATATTTATCACCTTACCTATTATGTGTACAGGACTCTACTAGTACACAAGTCAGTGTCAGTGTCCTGGGACAGTAGTCACTGCATTCTATCTTTACTTTTGGTCGCTCACAACCAGTGACTGATAGAACCGTCATTAAAACGGGTTTAAGCGACGACTGGGATTACCAGCCCAGTTCTTCCTCCACAGACATCTGACATTACCCCCCCGAAAAACGTAACTGCAGATCACGTGTACCAGCTTTTTTTTTTGAAAAGATAGGTGGCTCTGAAAAGAGCCTTTGTTTTGCAAAGTTCCTAACCTTGTTCCTTACTTGGTCTTGTGGTGGCTCTCGGTCTTCTTGGGCAGCAGCACGGCCTGGATGTTGGGCAGGACGCCGCCCTGCGCGATGGTGACGCGGCCCAGCAGCTTGTTGAGCTCCTCGTCGTTGCGGATGGCCAGCTGCAGGTGGCGCGGGATGATGCGCGTCTTCTTGTTGTCGCGCGCCGCGTTGCCCGCCAGCTCCAGGATCTCGGCC
>CM053608.1:123276336-123294417 GCA_028646535.1 Procyon lotor | reverse complement strand
AGTATCCAAAAAGGTCATGGGTGGAGTAATCCTGCTTCCTTCAGCTGTGCCCATTTACCTCGTCCATTCCAGAAAACCAGAGGGCCTCACGGCTGCCATGTCGCCTTGGTTTAAGAAAGCTATCTCCTTGAATTTACCCTCTGACAGAACACGACCCAGAGGAAAGCTGTCCTGCTCCGTGTCACTGAGGACTGCACAGAAGAGCTAGCATCACCCTAACCGCGGACACTGAGAGGATGGAGGTGGGCAACCTGTCCGGAAGCTTATCATCCTCTAGAGGAAAGATGGAAAATAAAACAATAATTTAATATCCTTCCCAAGACAGAATTTTACAAAGATGATGAAGAGAGAGGCAGGGAGGGCGTTGATGCCTCCAGAGAGGTCCGGGAAGGGCTCTCTACGGCAGTGACATTGAAGTAATGGCCTCAGTGATGAAAAAGCCGGCTGTGTCCAGTCTGCAGCAAGAGCAAGGAAGCCTTGAGAGGCCGGCGGCGAGGGCAGGGGCCTCAGTGGAAAGCAGGAAGACCTCCCCTCAGCACAACCAAAAGAGACATTTTTCTTTTCCTCAGTCCCCCAGACTGGACATCACAGTCCCAAAGCCCTCTCAGGGCTCTGAAGATCCCCTCTGTTCTCAGAAGCCCTTGCTAGAGCCTCCCGTTGGGCTCTTGGTGTCTCTCAGGCTTAGGCTCAGACTCTCACTAGATCTGCCCGTTGGTGGGGAAGGCAGTTCCTTACAGCATTGCCTGCTGGGCACTTACAGTGTGATGGGGTCAGTCTGCAGCTCAGTGGGTCCCTAGAGAAAATTCTGTCTTGGGTCCTCATTGGTTCTGTTTTAGAATGTAGTAGGCCACCCGGAAGAATTTGTTCTGGGTGTCATTAGAAAGTGGGCTCACTACAGCAGTGGGCCCGGGCGGAGGTGACCACCACCTGCAACTGCCCGCAGGGGGCTTTCTCTCAGAACCCTGGTAGGTGCCAGAACCTTCAGTTCCCTAGCTCTCGGATTTCACGCAATCTCTCCGAGCCGCTCGGGGCGGACGCCTCCGGCCCACGCATTCTCACCGGGACCTCACGTCTCCAGGTGTCAGGCTTTCCCCTTATTTCCCAGGCTAAACCTTTGCATAAATGTCAGTCTCCACGAAACGAGAGCCCCTCCTCCCACCACTGAAACCGGCTCCCCTCGGTCCGGAGAACCGGCTCCCCTCGGTCCGGAGAACCGGCAGCAGGTGTCCGCGCTGACCCCCTGGAACCGAGGGCGCGCAGTCCCCCAAACAAAAATGCCCCTCCCGGCGCGGCTGGGAGCGCCTTCTCTCTCCCCGGAATCCCCGTCCTACCCGGGTAGCGTCCCCTCGGCTCCTCCCCGCCTTCCTTCACCTCCTACAGACCATCACTGGCGGTGGGAGCGGGTGCCTCCCCCGTCCTGTGTGCGCCCATAAAGAAAAAAACAAAAAGACCCAAGGTCCGTTATTATCCAGATTTAAACTTAAGGTCCCGGGGAAAAGCCCCAGGCAGCCATCGGGTGGTGAAGACCGCGCCGCCGGCCGAGGCCAGAAGGGCGCGGAAGTGGGCACAGGGCGGGCTGGCGCGCCGCGGCCCGTCCCCGGCAAGTGCGCGCGCTCCGCGGCCCGGCTCCAGCCGCCCGGGCGCTCCGAGGCCCTTCGTTCTTAATTCAAATAATTCAACAGGTATCTCCCCCACCCCCACCCCGCGAGCAATTCCTACAACCGCGCGGGCTCGCTTGCCCGGGGGGTGCCTTCCTCGTCCCGGTCCCCACGGTCCAGCCTTGGTTCCTGCACTCGGATGCAGCCGTGCTACCTGGCGCGCTTCTGCGGGAGCCCTTCGTGGGTCTTGCTGTGACTGTGGTTCGGCCCACTTTCCGGCGGTGAATGCGGATCCCCAAAGGATGAAAAAGCGGCCAGGTAGGCAGTTTCTGTAGCGTAGTGGTTATCACGCTCGCCTGACACGCGAGAGGTCCCCGGTTCGAAACCGGGCGGAAACAGTCGCGGTATTCGGTTAGTTTTCTTCTTCCTTTCCTCCTTTTTTGCTGCCACGGCCCAGCACGGTCCCCACCGCCTGCTCCCGGAGGTCTCAGCTGCGCGGAGCCGGCGGTCTCAGTCCCGGGAGCGCGGGGCAGCCCCACCGCCGCCCCACGGGAAAGCGCACGCTCTTCTCGCGGAAAACGCGCAAGAGGCCGTTTCGGCGGCACCAGGTCTTTCTATTGGCGACTTTCTCCCCCTCGCCTCCCGCAGAGAAACCGGCGACCGCCGCTCGGAAGATGCGCTCCGCGTTGACTCCCGTTCTGCATTAATGGCCTTGACTTGCCTTACGTTCTCGGCCACCAAAATCAGTGGATAACCCAGCGGAGACCCGCGCATCAACTCCTGGAAAGAAAATTAGAAAAACCGCAGGGCGTAACTGGGGAATTAGCTCAGGTGGTAGAGCGCTCGCTTAGCATGCGAGAGGTGGTGGGATCGATGCCCACATTCTCCAGCTTTTGTGTGGAGCCGGGGCTAGTGACAGCCCTACAAAACGTACGTGTGCGGACCGCCAGTTTATAGGTCCTGTTTCTTCCCAGCAAATGCGATCCCGAAAGGATGCGGCATACCCATTTGCTGTTTTTCTCCCTGTGACCCCCTGCAGCTTGGCCCTAAATTCAGCCCAGTCCGGAAAAGTGCAAAACACGGAAATCAGATTCGGGAAGTTCAGTATAGCTGAAGAAGGACGAGTCCAAAGAAAAATCACGTCTGGGCACATCACAATCAAATTGCTAAAAACTAAAGAAAAGAAAAGAAATTGAAAGCTGCCAGGGGAAAATGAAAAGGTGCTGCGTGTTTGTAGGTTTATCAGAAACCACGGAAGCTAGAAAGGAATGGAAGAAAACGTTTTAAATGCTGAAAGAAAATAACTGTCAATCTGAAATTTTATCTGTAGCAAAAAATCCTTCAGACATAAAGAAGAAATAAATACATTCTCACTTGAAAGCACACTGAGAAAATTCACTGGGAGCAGAATAGCTTTAAAAAAAAAAAGATTTTGGAATTTTAGAAGAGAATTGAGAGGAAATTTGGAACATCCGAAACGAGGGAACAATAGCTGAATAGGGAATATCTGCATAGATACAATACACTCTCATTCTCTGGAGTTCTTTACAGTTTGTTACTGTTTTTTTAAGTAAGCTCTTGATGACTGAGAGCAAAAATTATAACACATCATCTAAATATGCTATATACACAACACGAAGGGGTTAGAATAAAGGGACCTAAATAATGATAAGGTTTCTATATTTGAACTAATGATGTAACACTCGTTCTAAAATAGACTGTCAAATGTTAAGTATGTATGTGGTAATACGCATACCAATTGCTATTAGTAACCGAGATTAATTGCTAAATAGCTCTACAAAAGGATATAGTAAAAAAAAAAAGATAAATTAATATAGAATAGTAAATATGTTTTAAAAAGCCAAAAGGAAGTAGGAAGACAGAAATAGAAGAATGAAAAACAGAGGGAACAGACCATAAACAAAGTAAAAATAATAGATTTATATACAAACAGACCCATGATAATGTTAAATGTAACTGGTATAAACACATCAGCTAAATACAGACATAGTCAGACCATATTAAAAATAAAACATGACCCAAATATGTGCTGACTATAAGAAACTCGCCTCAAATAAAATGGCTTAAAGTATAAGTAAAAGAATGGGGGAAATTAAACCACAAAGGAAAAAAAGGTGAATTGGACATCTTTGTATCAAAGTATATTTCAAAGCAAAGAAATTTTCCACATAGAGAGATGTTATACAATCGTTTGGTGTCTATTCACCAAATAGATGGAACTGTCTTAAATGTGCACGCCCCTGGCCACAGATCTCCAAAACTCAAACAAAAGTTGATAAACCTAAAAAAAATAAAGTAAAAAATCCACAATTATAGTTGCAGATGTTAACACATCTCTCTATTGGGGCGCCTGTGTGGCTCAGTTGGTTAAGCGTCTGCCTTCTCCTGGGATCCAGCCCCACTTCTGGCTCCCTGCTCAGCGGAGATCAGCCTCTCCCTCTCCCTCTGCCTCTCCCCCACCTCATACTCTCTCTCTCAAATAAATAAATAAAATAAAATAAGCCACTTCTGCCTATTAATTGATAAATTTAGCTGACAACAAATCAGCAAATATACTGAACTAAACACCACCATCCACCAATTGACCCTATAGAACAAAATTACAATGTAGGTAAGAAAGAAGGACCAAAAATTGCGAGAAAAGCAAGATCATATCAAAACTAAAAAATCAAGAATCCCAGCGTGCAAAAGAGAGTGATGCTATTAAAATTGACGCTTTAGAATGAGTTGTTTGTCTATAAATGCCAGGGAGACAAAGCAGTGAACCTGGGAATGGATCATTTCTTGTCCATACTCACCCTCCTATCTCTTGAGGTCTGGAACTCATCAGATTCCTTCTGAATCCCCTGAGCCTAGCCCAGTGCCTGGCAAAGAACAGCTCTCCAGTGAACGCCTACTAAAGAAATGGAAAAGAAGTAATAGATTCAAAATAGTAATAGATTCAAAAGAATTGCACAAGAACAATGTTCAGTTATTATCAAGTCACTGATGTGGGATTTGAAGGAGGACAATGAGTCGTTATGGACTTGGGAGTCTAAGCCCAAAAGGCCAGCACACAGGAGGTTGAAAGTTAGATACCTGTGTATTAATGAGCTACAGTGGAGAACAAGAGTTGGAGCAGAGAAAGGGCTTACATTTTGGAACCTAAAAATCTGCTTCTCGGGTCAGATTTTGTCACTTAGCAGTCCTGGTACCATAGGAGCAATACTTAATTTATTTGAAAATCCATTGTATCTGGGAAGTGCAGATTTTGATAAATAGTTTTGTTGTCAAAATCCTATTGGACCGTATGAGATAATCTCCATGAATCTCTCAGTATAATTATTGGTACCTGACAAAGCAAAGCGAACAGCGAGATTTCTATTAAGTTCAGCTTGTAAGTTTTGCAGGGACAATGTCTCCAGTCACGTAGGTTTAAGTGGAGATAAAACAGACTAGGACAGAGAGAGAAGTTTGGGCCGTAGACAAACGTGAGGATTATTTATTCGCTCATTCATTCATTCAGTTGGTCAACCAATCAGTGAACTAATATTAACTAAGCGCCTCCTATGTTTATTTTCGACAAACGAGACTGCGGAAGGTGTAAAATCACCTGAGATGCCCGAGGGCAGAAGAACCACATCATTAGAACACCAGAGCAGCAAAAGACAGGCATACCTGCCCCCAGTCCCGCAGCCCAGCCGGACACGTCCTTGGGCGAATCCCAGAAGGGCTTGGATTTCACCAATCGTGGGTATGAAATCCTTTGCGTGCACCACTGGCTAATATGGAGTAATTTTCAAGTAGCATTGATTGTATTCCTTAAATGCTGAAAACTAATAAAGCAGCAGTGTTGGAAAAATAAACTAAAATTTGATATTTCACTTTAAATGGGAGGGGGCATGATAAGTTGCCCTCTTAGCGCAGTAGGCAGCGCGTCAGTCTCATAATCTGAAGGTCCTGAGTTCGATCCTCAGAGAGGGCAGACTGGACTTTTTTTTTTTTTTTTTTTTTTTCCCCTCACAGTCGGCCTGGGCTAAGATCACTTTGGTTAAAAAACAGGAACAGAAAGTAAGATTATCCAAATATTGCCTGATAAGGATTCCTGAAGACTGATGCAGTATTTGCAGAGGATGGGTAAAGCAGTTTTGTAGTTCATTGGGCTTCCCAGTAGTTTAAGAAAATGAAGGCGAAGTAATTTAGATTGCACCGGAAGCTACAAGCTATGCCCTATTTTCCATCTTCCTCTCTGTCTTATGGAAGAAGCAAGGGAAATTTCTCTTCCCACTTCCTGCTCTGAAGGTCGCCCAACCAATTAAGGGGTGAAAGAAGTGTAAAATCATTTATTCTCTTAATCACTCAACATGTATTTCTTGAGTACATATCTTATTAATGGAGGGTTCTGAGTGCAGTAATTACAGAGTGAAAATAAGGCAAAAATTCCCTCCCTCCTGGAACCACATCCTAGTTGGGAGGTGTAAGGGAAATGGACAAGAAGCAAATATGAAAAATGTATAATAAACTAGCAATAGTGTTTACAGTGGGGGTAATTATTAGCCAGTTGAGGGGGTCAGGAGTGTGCTGACTTCTGCTTTCTGGAAAGAGTCAGGACAGTTGTCACCATGAAGATACTTTCTCCTTCCTTTTTGATTTCATGCCACAGTTTGAGAGGCACATGCACCCGCGTTGTTCTCTCTTGAGCTCAGGCAAGAAAGGAAGAAAAGAAATGTTAAGGTTTTCTTTCATGGTGGAGAAAAACCTTTCTCCCTTCATTTCTGACTCAAAATCTCAAAATTTCCGACAGATAATTAGAATGAGAAGGGATTCCGACCCCCAGAGCGTCAACGTTTTTTGTTGTTGGTCTTTCCCCCCCATTTTTAAATTTCTTTAAAATTAAAGGCTGAGTAAAAGCCAGTTTCCGTGTTCTCTTAAAAATTCTTCCTCCTCCTCCTTCCCCTATCTTATCCTTGTTGCAGGATCCTAGTGTCTCCCTATGCCAGTCTTATTTTTCTCTGGAAGTTAGGGAGACAGATGAAGCCCTCCCCAGTGACCTGGGCCACATTGGGAGGCGATGGCGGCATGAATGGGAGGCTCAGAGATGTTACCTCCCCCGTTCTCCTCCCTGGTGGCCTGATTTCTAAATCAGACAACAATCACAACCCTGTTTTTATAGCGAGATATGCAACCCCTGGGAGAGCCCAGTCATTCAACTGGGTCCCCCACCCACTTGGGACCTTTCATTTGCCTTCTGTCATTGAGGACAGTGAAATTGTTTCAGTGCTAGGTCATTCTCATGGTGACAAACTGAGGGCTCCCTTTGCCCCCACACTCCCTGACAGGATTCCTAGTTTTGTCTGCTCCGCTTGTGCTGAAGTCACGTTTGAGGTGATCAACACTTAGTCGGGTCCTCTTTGATGGCAGAGAAAGACTCCGCTACTGATAATCTCAAGAGTTAACAGGATAAACCCCAACCCTTCCATAGCTCTACAACTTCTTTCCTCTCTCTTCAACTCCAGTTTCCCCATTTCCAGGCTCTTTGGCACTCCAAATTAAAAGCCTTCCCTAAAATGTTACTTTGATTGTGTAAACCACCTGTTTGGAATTCTTCAAAGGTTTGTAAGCCTCCACGACCCCCTCTCCCCAACGATCTCTCCGTGTCTATTCCACACACCCCGCTCCAACTGCACAGGTATATTTCTTAACACAAGAAATCTACGTACACCCCATGTTCACTCCTCATCCGCACCCCTCCATGTCTGTTTTTTATTTCTTCACTCTAACACGATTTCTCCTCTTATTTCCTGTAGCTCTGCCTGTTTGGTTTTGGGGGTGTGTTTGGCTTGGGGATTTTGTTTGTTTTGTTTTGTTTTGTTTTTGGCGCTCTCCCATACTGTGCATATGGCACTGCTCCATGACACGCCTTAGCAAGAATCGAACACTGATCTCAGGTCCCCCTCAAGAGGAGAGTTTCCGTAGTGTAGTGGTTATCACGCTCGCCTAACACGCGAGAGGTCCCCGGTTCGAAACCGGGCGGAAACAAGGGGCTTCTTTTGTCTTTGGGGAGAAATCATCTCTTCCTTCTATTCTGGGCAGCTCCTGCTGAAAAGAACGAGTCATAATCACCCACTCTCGTTGGTGTGGTTTTGTTTTTGTCTTTAAAAAAGCAGATCACATCACTTCTCGGCCTTTTGGCTAAGATCAAGTGTAAAAAAGCAGATCACCATCCTGAGTTAGCTGTGCCAACCTGGACAGGAACATTCTGGGTAGTCCTCCCTCCCCGTGTCCTCTTCTAGCCTACAGTGCCTGAACCGTGGGATTTGGGGGACACTCGAGTTTTCCCATGGCTGCTTTCTCCTCCTTTCTCTGGCAGAGGAATAGGTACCCATCGCTTTCTGGCCCTGGTCACGTCGGAGAAGATACGCCCTGGTTTCATGGTAATGGCTTTGAGGTTTCCCGTATTTCAGGCTTCTCAGAATAGTGAACAGTGAAGTGGAGACAGGGAAGGTGAAAACCTGGGGAGGAAACCAGACAGGACAAGGGCATTGGCTCAGGTGGTGGAGTGCTCATAAGTGAGCATGTGAGAGGCAGAAGGGTCCTCCCCCACATTCTCCAGATTTTACCGTTTCCACCCCAATCTCCGGCTCACAACCCTGCATCATCCAGCTTATTGAATGAATTGAGAAAATATTAGAAATTTTGAACACAGTCATTTGATGCTTGTTCCCTTATGACCTCTGGGCAAGTTCAAAGGCAGACCTTCGGGCTTTCTACCTGTGCTGGGTAAGCAGATCTATCAATTTATCATTTGTCTTCTGTTCTTCAGAGGAGCCGTGGTCCCAAGGGACATAGCCACTTGCTCTCTTTCTCCATTTCTCCTGAAGCTTGGCCTTCCATGCGGCCCAGTCCTGAGAAGTGCTGAGCAGAGCAGGGAAGGAAGCAGCTAATTTTCTTGTCAGCAGACTGAGACGGTGGTCCCAGGTGACCAGAAAATATTGAGGAAGACACATGGAAAGCAAACATGTAAAGTTATTTATGAGCTCTTGAAGGCACCCTCGAGCTGTGAGCCAGTGTCTCTGACCCAAAACAACACACTGCAGACTTGGAGAATTGCAGCAGTAGCCTACCGCCCAAGTCCACACTGGCCACGGGGCTGCACACAGAGCAGAGATCTCCGAATAGTATCATAAAGGCTTTGAAAATGGAAAGGACCTTGAAACCACAACATTTAGAAGGCTGCTTGGTACTGGGAACGTGAACACAAGGCAAAGTGCCTACAAAAACAAAACAGGGCAGCATTCTCCATATACTTATATGTGGGATTAAAAGTTATGATTGAAAGTGAAGAACAGGAAGAGATACACTATGCAAGCATCAATCCAAAAACACTGAAATGGATATATTAATATCAGACAAAGTAGATTTCAAAGCAAAGAAAGTTTCCAAGTATAAAGAGAAATGTTACATAATTACAAGGTGTCAGCTCACCAAAGAAATAACCTCATAGTCCCTAAATGTGTATGGCCCTGGCCACAGCGTTTCAAAACTCATCAACAAAAGCTAATGAAGCTGAAAAGGAAACTAGAAAAGTCCACAACTGTAGTTGCAGACTCAATACTTCTCAATGATCGACGGATCCAGTAGAGAACACATCAACAGACATATTGAAGAACTAAACACCTTTCACCAATGGACCTAATTGACCTTATAAAGCAAAATCACAAGATAGATACGAAGGAGTTGCCCAACCTGAAGGAGTTCCTGAAGGTTCTTGGTCCTGTCAGGAGGAGGAATTCAAGGACAGACACACAGCACATTGGATAAGCAACACAAGCAGGAAAGTTTATTAAAGTGAAAAGCACACACTAGTAATATGGGAGAGGCAGAGGGAGAGAGAGAGAAGGAACCACCACCTTGATCCTGGGGACACATTGAGCCGTTCTGAATGAGTCTCGGGGATACATTCAGAGAAATGGGACCCATCACCGTGTACTGTAGTCTACCCCTCAGGGGACCTCAGTGCACTGTGTTCAGACATCATGATCCCACAGATCCGCACTTTCCTTCAGGCCTGCACACATTTCTTTTGTTCTTCTATCATTAATGCAGACCTTTAAAAGTACTTAGCACCAGGCAATTAGCACCCTGCCACCAAGGCTCTTACAATCTCATGGGGAAGATGGCTGAGCCACAGACATTCACAACTTGGTAAATGCCACAAAATAGATGTTTTCTTAGATCTCTGGAAGTTTTGGAAGGAACACAAGGCAACCTCAGAAAACTGGGAGAGGCATCAGGTCATAGACGCCTCCCGGAAAATGGTTTTGGTTCTAACAAGTAGCTGGCCAGGCAAAGGGCAGTAGAAAAGTTTGGGCGATCTGTATGAAACATCTCCTTAAGTCCAGCACCCCTGGAGTCAAAGGTGAGAAAAAGAGAGGAAATAGGAGTGAAGAATCGAGCCAGGCTGGGGCGCACGTTGCCCTGAAGGGCTTTACTGGCGGCCCTGCTCAGGCCAAGGGCTGCCCTCTGCAAGGAAACCGCTGCATAACTGGAAACATTCACAAAACCACAGGTGACCGCTCTACACCCCGTCAAGATTAACGAGAGTACATTATTCTACTTCCTGAATCTCTTTCGGATTTTAGAACACAACCTTTTTTTAGGAAGTGCGGCCAAAAGACACACGTGGCCCGTACGGGGATCGAACCCGCGACCTTGGCGTTATTAGCACCACGCTCTAACCAACTGAGCTAACCGGCCAGCTGCTAAGACGGTTTTCCTACCTTTAGCTACATATCAAAGATCGATATTATTCCAATCACTTTGAAGGGGAGCTTTCTCTTCGAATTCATCGTGGAGCTCGGAAGAAGTCACCATCCCCGGTTCATTCCAAACCCGAAATTTCAGAAATACAGTATTACGCAAGGAAAGTTCACGTGTCACCTGCTTAGATGTTTCAGGACCTTGGGTTTTCGTGAGCGCCTTATTTAACAGACAGCCTCACCCCCTCATCCTTCCTCTGGCCCGTTTCTTCCCCACCTTTCTAGTTTGCTTCCAGAGCCCACTCCCACCGGGTACCTGGCCGAAGTCGGAACGACCGCCCCTTGCTCTCCACCAGCTCCTCTACACGTGGTTTCTTGCACAAATCGCACTGGGTCCTCCGCCCGTTTTCCCTTAAAGGCAGAATGTTATCTCTTCCCCCAATTTTACTTAATTCGGAAGAGCACGCCCATACTTGTATTCGCAAAAGTCACTTTACGCAAACCGTCCCACTGCAGTCTTTGGGTCCGCATTTCTTCTCGAAACAAGTGCATTGACAAAGACTCCGCCCGTAAGTTCGGGCTCACGGCGGTCAGACTGAGGCGCAGACCCGCAGAGAGCGCGGCGGATCTCGGTGGCACGAGGGGGACCCCGTCTCTCCGAGGAGGAGCCTCGGCCGTCCGTGTCCCCGCCCGGGAATTCACTGCGATTCCTTTCCGGGAGCGTCTGGGGTCTTGGGCGATGGATGGGGTCGGAGCCCGCTGCGTCGCACAGCCCTGCGACGACAGGACCCAGGACCGCGTGGCAGGGTGGCCCGGCCCGTCCCCCCGCGCAAACACCCCGGCTCGTCCTCGCGCAGCCGGCGGACGCGCTCCGCGCGGGGACTGCGGCTGGTCTGCGGGCGGATGCCCAGAAAGGGGAAGGAAAGGTCAGAAGAGAGAAACAGTGGGAACCTGCGGGGTCGTTGCGCCTTAGAGCAGAGCCCTCCGGCCCTCGCACCGCAGCGGCACCAGTTACTGTATCGCTCAGTCGGCGTGATGAGCGCTGTAAACCCAGCACCAGCTCGGTCGGTGGAATCAGCCTGTTTTCCCCGGTGCCGGGGTCCCACGGCTGTGCCAGACTCTCCAGAGAACCCGGCATTTTGCTGCGTCTCCTTCGTATCACCTGTCTGCCTGCGAATTTCCCCCATGGAAGAACGTCTCCAGAGAAAAGTTCTTCCCCTCCTTGCCTCCAAATTTTGAACTTGGTGACCAAACCCAACGATCATTCCCCCCACCCCACCACCACGGGGTAAAACCCTTGCAACCTGAAAAAAACTGAAACAAATATTTTCCAGTGGTCAGAAAAGCAAAAACAAACATGAGACATGGTGACCAGGATGTGAGGGAAAGGGAACCCCGGTGAGCTGCTGGCCAGAATGTAAACTATGCAGTTGCTGGGTCAAACAGTAGGGAGACTCCCCGAAAATATTAAAAATAGAGATACTGCATGACCCAGTAATTCCATGACCCCAAGAAAATGAAAGCATTAATTGAAAAACTATATGCACCCTTATGCTTATTGCAGCATTATTTACAATAGCCAAGATAAGGAAGCAACCTAAGTGCCCATCAATACAAGAATGGATAGAGAAGATGTGGGGTGTATATGTAGGGGATGGAATATTGGCCATAAAACAAACGAGACCTTACCATTTTTATCAACATGGATGGACCTAGAGGGTATTATGTTAAGTGAAATACATCAGAGAAAGACAAATATATGATTTCACTTACATATGGAATCTGAAAAAACAAACAACTACAACAAAAACAAAACAAAAAACAGACTCATAAATGCAGAGAATAAACTAGTGGTTGACACAGGGGTGGGGTGATGAAATAGATAAAGGTGATTAAAAAGTACAGCATAGGGAATATAGTGAATAACATTGTGATAAGGTTGTATGGTGACTACACTTATGGTGAGCACTGAGTAATGTATAGAATTGTGCAATCACTATGTTGTGCACCGAAAACTAACATAGCACGGATGTCAACTGTACCTCAGTAGTAATAGCAAGAAGAGTGCTGAGAAAGAAGGAAGGGGGGAGGGAGGGAGGGGGGAGAAAGGGAAGGGAAGGAAGGGAAGGAGGGAGGGAGGAAGAAAGGAAGACCTGGGCGGCCCGTGGAAGTTCCCGGACAGTCACAGGACCCCCCACTCTCTCAGATCGGTGGGGGGCCTTGAGAGAGACGCTGTCAGAGACCCCGAGCCCTCTGCGGGCTTTACGCGGAGAGTGGCTGTTTTCAGCGCGCCGGAGCAGGGCCTGGGAAGCAGACGGCCGGGGGGATGGAGGCCTCTCGGCGCCCCGGCGCCCCCGCTCTTACCTGGATTCCCAGTTCTTCCCGCCGGCCGAGCCGGGCCCTCCGCGATCCGGCGGGGAGAGCGCCCTACCCGGCGCCCCGGGGCCTAGGGGTGAAGGCGGTGGGCGATCGCTGACCCTCCCCGATTCTGCGCGCGCGGGACCAGGCGCGAACCCCACCAGGAACTCAGCCCCGGGGCAGCCGAGCCCCGCGCGTCTCCCGACACCAAATCCCTGAAGCTGGAAAGAGGGTCGCACCCGGGCGGGTTCCGCCACTGACAAAGCAAACTCGGGTCCCATCTCATCTCTCCTTAGCTTGTGGAACGTTGGGGAAGTCCTTCACTCCTGGGCTTTCTGGTTCGTCACAAGAGACCATTTCTCGAGTCGCTGAAAATTTTCTTAGCCCGGGTCCCCCGACGGCCCCGCAACCTGGGCTGGGTGGGCCTCGTGGGGAGGAAAGAGGACGAGTTGAGAAATGAGCAAGTCGAGAATTCGCGAAAGCCCTAGGGCTCGCAACAGGGAAGAAGTTCACACACCGTAGTGAACGAACCAAACTCAGCTCGAATCTCCCAACACTGGCTCGTTCAGACCCCCTGTTCCAAGGTAAGCCCAGAGGCAAGCTGATGTCATTCTGGAATAATCGCCAGCCCTAAAAAGAATGTACAGCTGATGCCCGTCCCAACGCTGGGCGAAGTCTCCGAAACTGGCTGAGAGAGCAAACTGTGGGAAAACCAAGAGCAAGATTCAAGGAAGGCTTGGGCTCGGGAGCCCCAAGACAGAGGATGGCGGGGCAGAAACCTTGACCTCAGGCATCTAGCCTCTAGAACCCAGAGCCTAAAGGTTTGTTTTAAGCCACCCAGCTTCTGGTATTTTGTTCCACAGGCCTAGGATACTCATAGGATGAAACGGTCCTATATCTCCATTGTGGTGACAGTTACCTGCATGCACACATTTGTCAAAATTCACTGAAATATGTGCATGTTGTTGTGTATAACTTATGCTTCCCTCATGTTATTTTTCTCAAATAGGCACCACAGTATGGACCACCATGAAATAAATCACCATAAATGAGTTCCCCAGTCCAGCCTCTTCTCTAAGAAAGCATTGCTAGTATTCATACAATTCAATAGATAAACCCATAACTCCAGGAGGAAATAGACAATGGTAGATCTCTACTCCCCTAATGGAGAAACAATTAAACAATTAATAGATGCCAGAGAGAGGATGACTTATTTGAAGGAACAGTAAATGGAATAAGTGAGTGGTAGTGAGATTTCCCGAGGGTGGGAACAACCTGAAAACCCAAGTGGCCCTGGAATGAAATTTTCGCCAAGGTGATAAAAATAGGCAGAAAAGCAGAGACATCAGGGGGAATTAGCTCAAGCGGTAGAGCGCTCGCTTAGCATGCGAGAGGTAGCGGGATCGACGCCCGCATTCTCCAGCTTTTGCAGCCCTACTGGGCTCCCCCAGCCTCCCCCAAGTCCAGGCTTCTTGGGCATCCCCGGGGGACGTGCACCAGGTGGACCTCTCTTTAGCTCGGTGCTCCCTCTGTGTGTTTCCCTGCTGGTTTAAAAGGAAGAAGAAGGAAAAGGGAAAAAACCGAACTGTGACATACAAAAACAAAAAAGGAAAAAAATGGAGCAAAATGTCTTAGAAACACAGGTTTTGGGGCATTGGCTCAAAGTTGATTTAAAAAAAAATGTGTCTAGGAAAACCAAACTTTCTCCTTTGGGGTAGGAAGTATGAGAAACAGCCTGAGAATTGTGTCAGGAGGCACAGGCAGGAGAGTCTGGATTTTCTGATGTTTTAATGTTTATTCTTTTTTAATAAAGAATACTATTTATAAGAAAAAATACTGTTTTATAAATAGTAAATTTTACTACTTTTATCACGATATTGTTTTAGTATTTTATTCACAGTGACAACCCGTGGTCAGGTAGCAGATGTCGATTTGCCTTCTATCAGATTCTCCGAGAGGTGGCTAAGTGTTAAGAAGAAGGACAAAGAAGGAAAGAGAGATTTGGGAAGACGATGGGGAAGGGTATGGACTAGCCTATTAACTCTTGCTGTCAGATACGCCCTCCCTAAGATGACATGGGGAAAGGCCCTCTTCTGTCCGCCTGCGGAACTGAAGGTCTAGACAACATTGAGATGTGGTTGCCAAGTTAGACCAAGAGAAAAGGGGGTGGGGATGGAGGAGGAAGAATTCAAAGAGCAATGCATAGCCTCCATTGGTTTCCCTTTTGGCCAAGAGAGTCTTGAGGTCTGCAGCAAGAAATTTTCGTAAGTTTTTTCATGAGGAAATGAAGACTGTTGGCTATCTCCAGGAGTGTTCTCTGCAATCCCGCATAATAATTGCTCAGTAAATTAATACCGAGGCTGCAGTGTCTGTGTAGGTCACTGGCCTCAGCCTCTGGGCCTGGTATTTTGCAAGGGCTTCAGGAATGAATCTACAGGACAAGATGAAGACTCTCAAGGCACAATCCTGGCTCCCCTCCAAGGTTCCTCATCACTCCCTGAGCCCTACAAGAGAAAAGCGCCGTGTGCAGCCCCAGGAATGGGGGTTCTCCGAAAAAATCTAAGAAATCTCCACTGCGGACTAGCCTCCCCGGGGACCACACTGAGGCTCGGACCAACATTGAAATGGAGGCAAGAGATCGAGATCTTTAAAGGGGATACTCGGACCACAGCAGACGGCCTGCGACAGACAAAATAGTAAGGGTGTTGATTCTATACCCAGAATTGGAGAAAAAATTGGGAGAGTGTTTACTGCCCTTAGAAAGGAGAGGGGAAAACTTGGCCGTTCTTTCAGGCTAACAGGAAACTGTTATTTCGATCACTATCCCCAGGTACTCAGTACCGGGAAGGGACTGATCCTGGCGTTTGCCTTCTCCACCTTCCCTTAAAACTGTTATTCCATCAAACTGAGCAAAGCTTGTGTTTTCGCGTAGACCTACCGGCCTCAAAGTTCTCTCCCAGCCGCCCCTTTCACCCCACCGCACCCCTACAGGTTTTACCTTTGGGAAGTTGAACACGATTAGGCCTTGGGTTTTCTGGGGTTTCTCCAGGAAATGGGAATAGGGCTTTCCAGTGGCCTGTCCCAGGGATGTGACACGGATGGCTTGAGGCCCTGGGCTGGGAGAGGCCGTCCCACTGCTTGTCACAGGCACCGGTGCCTGCAACGACCCGTCATGATCACAACTCTGCAGCCTGGGACAGGCTTCCTATCCCATGTGTCTCCACCTGGAACGTGTTCTCTTTACTTCCAGGAGATCAAGAAAGTGAAATTGGGAGGTGGGGACAAGGCTTTCCAAGGAAGTCCCCATTCTTCACATTCCAATGTCTCACCATCTCCACCCCCCCACCCCCGTCCTGGTCCTGGCTGGTGCCTCAGGGTCCAGAGTTTCCGGCACCCCCCAGTAACCAGTGAGGGGCTGTGGACTGCCTGCCTGCCATGGTGGGCATCGGGGGCTTAGCCCAAGTAGTGGAGCACTTGCCCAGTATTCGACACATTCTCTCCCACCCCCCTTCCTAGGTTTGTATATTGCCATTCTATTTACAAACCTGGAGCGTCTTAGCTGGGAAAAGACCCAAGAAGCTTTGGCACCTCTGAGTACCTTGTCACTGCTCCTCATGGAGACCTTTGATCCGCCTTCCAGCGTCCCTTCCCTCTCACTCCTGCCCCAGGCTTGGCACTTCTAAGCACTCAGGTCTCAACTCAAATTTTCCTTCTTCAGACAAGTATAGCTAAAATGCATGGCCTCTTGCTCCCTGTTTTATCTTCTTCACAAAAGTTATGTCCTCCAGAAAGTAAGTTTTTCAGTTACTGCTTTGTTTTTCTCTTTCCTAGAATGGGAATTTCCCTAGTGCCCAGGTGTGGTCTGTACCGAAGGGTGAACCTTACTGCACCTGCCACATCTAGAGCGAAAGTTCTATGACATATGGCAACTGCCCTGCCTGGGTGGAGTGGGTAGTGCAGGAAAATCAAACACCAATTAATTCTTCGAAAGATTATCCCACCACATCTCCGAAATCTTAAAACAACATCCACTAATTCGTTTTGCTTCTTTCTTATGCTTTATTTACCTTCCTTTTTTTCCTGACATTTGAATGGCAATTTCAGGGTTTGTTGCTTTTTTTTTTCAAATGATGAACTAGGTTTGCTATATTCCCGCTAATCGCTTTTTTCTTGCTTTCTTTAGAATCCCTTTCTTTTTCTTACTCCTTATGTTAAATGCACTGATTATTTATTGTAGAACTCTATAATTAAAGAGTATTTAGGGGTAGAGTTTTAAACTAGAGAGCAGTTTCTGCAGAACTGAAGAAATAGGTCATTGGAAATTCCCATTTTTATGAGTCTTAACGGTATGCTTTTGATTTTCTGTAAGGCACTCATTGAGAATTAATATTTTGTTTGCTCCATCCCTCCCCCTCCCAAGTGAATGATTTCTTCCTTGGGTTTAGACAGCGCCAGTGAGTTCTCCTTGAACTCTTTAGGGTCCTTTGTGTCCCCACTTTTTCTTCATCTTTCTCTGTGAATGTTCTCTGAGGTTGTGTCCTTGGGCCACTTCTTATTTCAAGCTAATTGTGGGGGGAATCTGTGACCATTCTTTTATTGTACGTAAATAGACCTATAAATGTGACCCTCTTCTCACCAAGAGGTTCAGAACGATTACCTTACACCCGTGCTATCCAACAGAGATATGCATCATACATATAATTTTAAATCTTCAGTAGTCCCATGAAAAAGAGCAAACAGATACAAGTGAAATTAATTTAATATTGCATTTTATTTAACAATATATCCAAAATATTATCAATTCAACAAGTAATCAATATAAAAATTAACGAGATGTTTTACATTCTCTTTCAAATGCTAAGTTTTTAAAATACGGTGTCTATTTTGCACTTATAGCACATCTCATTTCATAGCATATTTCAAATACTTTATAGCCATCTGTCACTTGAGGCTCCTGTATTGAGCGGTCCAGCCCGATAAAATTTATTTCTCTTTGCTTCATTGCAATCATTCCCATGCAGTCGCTGGGAAGGTGGGTCAGGACATCGCTAGCCCTGCCATGCGAGGAGTCAAACGGGACAAAAGGGCATGTAGTCACGCTTCAAGGATGTCCAGTATTTCCCTGTCCTCTATATGCGCATAAAAGGAAAAACAGGCCCAGGAGGTGCACCTGTGCGCCGAGGTGCGCCGAGATGCACCTCGTGACCCCACCTCAGCGCGCGGGGGCGGCGCCCGCGGCGAGGTGGGCGGCGCCCGCGGCGAGGTGGGCGGCGCCCGCGGCGAGGTGGGCGGCGCCCGCGGCGAGGTGGGCGGCGCCCGCGGCGAGGTGGGCGGCGCCCGCGGCGAGGTGGGCGGCGCCCGCGGCG
>CM053608.1:123256429-123276236 GCA_028646535.1 Procyon lotor | reverse complement strand
AAAGTTTCGCGTCTCATGTGCCATCACCTTCTCGATTTAGGACCGAAGGAAACTGCATCCCAGCCGCAAATCAGCACAGCTCTCCCGGGAGGCTCCTTAGCTCTAAAAGAAGTTGTATTTGTCACCGGCTGTGAACAAATTTCTGGACAAAAAAAAAACAAAAAAAAAACGAAATGCCCTCTCTGAGGCTCGAACTCAGGACCTTCAGATTATGAGACTGACGCGCTGCCCACTGCGCTAAGAAGGCGATGGAAGTCGCCCCCTACTTAGGCTTTAAAGGAATCATCTAATTTCTGGACACTGGTACCCGTTGAACAGTTGTGCTTGACCTTTGGCCGGTATTTCCCTTCTGATTTCCTATTGATCCGAATCGCCGCTCCCTCAGAGATACTGATTTTTTTTTTTTTTTCAACCGTCCACAGCCTCCTCTGCTGGAGTAGTAGGCTCAGCCCCTGAACGAGTATCTCCCGAACACGTTCGTAGTTTATACCTACCTGTCAATTTCAATCTACATTTCCACCTATGTCTCCTGAGATATTCCCCTTGAAATGTCACAAACTGATTTTATAAATGTCCATATTTTCTGCACCTCTGTACAACCAAAAATGCTATTAAAGACTGGTAACACAGGAGAGCCTGGCTGGCTTGGGGCGGGGAGAGTGTGGGGCCCCTTAACTTGAGCTTAGAAATTCAAGCCTCATGTTAGGGGGGTAGATTATACCTATTAAAACACTTACACACATAATTTCATTTAGTCCAATTTAATTTTTTGCCGTAAATTGATAATATCATGATCCCCATTTTACTGCTAAAACTGAGGCTCCACAGAATTAAACCCACAGCTCCTCAGTGGCAAAGCCAGACTTTGAGAGCAGATTCTGATTCCAAAACGCATGTTGGATCATATTCTAGATCATATTCTCTCCACCATTCTTCTCCCCATCAGCGCATTCATTCAAGTAAGTGTGTATTGATACAATTTTGGCTTCTGCGGTCTGTCCATTCAACAAACATTAATTCGCAACCCACCATGTGCTTGACAACTGGGTTCAAAACTTGCAAGGCAAGGTTGGCCCTTGGTCCCTCAAATCCCTGCAGATACTTTAGATTATCAGTTGTCAAAGTGTAGGTCCCGAGACATTTTCAAGGTATGAGAGGCCGACAATATTTTCATAATAATATCAAGGCTGTATTTGTTATGAAAAAAGCTGACGGTGTAAAAACAGTACATAAAATTGCTCTTCCCTCCTATGGATCAAGGCGGTTTATCAAGAGTCCCTCCCTCCCCATCGTGTCCATAGCAGTCATATGGGGGGGTGGGCGGTTATTTATCTAAGAATATCCTTGAAGCAGTAAAAAAAAAAAAAATTTACTTGATTAGCTCTTACCCTTAAGTACATGTCTTTTTAATAATCCATGTGAGTAAATGGTAAGTGCAGGAAAAGCACTTCAGCTGTGTATAAAAATGATTGTCTAAGAAAAGTGTTTGGGTGACTTTTAACTTGCAAACTCATCTAGATGTTCTGTTTTGTTTTCATGGAAACCATTTTTATTGGAAAGAATAAGCTATGATATATTGAGACATTTTCTCAAAAATCAAAGAAATCAGTCCATAAGAAATAATTCAAAGAAAATAATTGAGAGGATTTGAAATGATAAATTATTAGGTTTCAAGTGAAAATTAGTATTTGGTAACTTGACTTAAAGACATTTCTGCTGAGATTGGTGATGATACTAATGTTCTTTTCTGTTTGTTTGATATATACTGAAAAGCTGAATACCTCCATGGACAAATATGCCCAACTTGTGACCAAATCACACATGGGTAAAAGACCCATTCAAAGTTAGTGATGAGGCTTCAGACTACACTTTACGACCAACCCTAAAGAAGGTGCCCCCTGTCAAGTTTGGTATAAAATCAGAGAGGAATGTGCACAATTACCTGAAAAAGCTATTAAAATACTCTTCTTTTCTAACAATTTATCTGAATGAAGCCAAACTTTCTTCATATGCTTCCAAACTTTCTTCATATGCTTACATTTTGAATGAAGAAGCAGACATAAAAATCTGTCTTCTACTAAGCAGTCATTAAGGAGAGTGAAAGAAAAAAAATATAGTTATTTTTTCATAAAATGTTATGAATGCTAAATATGAATATTTAGCATAATGTGCTATAGCATAAAATGCTATTATGATAACACCTAATAGGTTGATTGGTTTTAGAAAAAAATTTAACAAATACTTTCAAGATTTTTAAAATTGTTTTTCTAAGTAGCCTCTACCCCCAACATGAGACTTGAACTCACAACCCCAAGAACAAGAGCCACCTGCTCTACCAGCTGAGCCATCCAGGCACCCCAGCTAGTAGATACTTTTAAATTTGCAGTTTTAAATCTTAACATAGTAAATATTGCTAGATATAATCCACAAAGACCTTTGGGTTTCACAATGATATTAAGAGTACAAAGAGTCCTGGGGTGGCTCAGTTGCCTGGCTGGCTCAGTTGGTAGCTCTTGCAACTTTTGATCTCTGGGTTGTAAGTTCAATTCCCCACCCTGGGTGCAGAGACCACTTAAAAGGAAAATTAAAAAAAAAAACAAATCCTGTCACCGGAAAACTTGAGGATCATTACCATAGACTATTTCTACACAATCTCTCTTCCTTTTCATTCCATTGTTCATTCTACTCATCATTACTGAGAACATGTTCTGTGCCAAGCAGTGTTCTGAGGTTGGGGATTCGCAGAGAACAGAGCAATCCTTGACAGGAGCTGACAGAGTAAACAAAGGCCCAGTTCGCATCCTTCAAAATTCCTCATTCTCACAATTAAATATATCCTCTGAAACACTGCATTTTGATAACATAACCCTTCCAGGCAGTGTTAGTCAGCTAGGGCCGCCCTAACAAAATACCACCGACGGGGAAGCTTAAACAACAGAAATTTTTCTCACTGTCATGAGACTGGATCAAATCCAAGTTCAAATCAAGGTGACGGCAGGTTTGGTTTCTCCTCAGGCCTCTCTCCCTGACTTGTGGATGGCCACCTTCTGTGACCTCACGTGGTATTTCCTTTGTGTGTGCACAGGTCTGATTTCTCTCTCTGTCCTAACCTCCTCTTCTTAGAAGGACATCAGTCAGATAGGATTAGGGTCTACTCTAACGACCTCATTTTAACTTAATTCTCTCTTTGAAGACACTATCTCCACATACAGCCACATTCTGAGGCACCAAGGGTTGGCCTTTCGACATACGAGTTTTGGTGGGACACGATACAGCCCATAGCGTGCTCAAAAGTTTTACAAAATTTTTACCCTGAGATTTGCAGCCTTTTCTGTCACTACTTCCCTTCATGAGTATTTAAAAGCCCCTTCAATTAAAAAAGTCGTACCCCTTTCCTCATAGAGGAATTCCAACTTCACGCCTGGTCCGTATCTTCAAGGCCCATTCTTGATATTTTCATTCTTACATGATCTTGTCTTTTTTTCTCTGAACGCTGTGACTCCTTATCAGTAAGCATCCTTTGGGTTTTGTCACTATAGTATTTGGTATGGATATGCCGTATCTTTCATTAATATCCTCTGGTAGTCGCCATACCCAGAAAGAAATGCAGTCAGGCTCTCGTGTGCGTAGATTCATTTTTTAGATGGCCTAGAGAAATGACTGACTCAGAGTCCTGGTTCCCAAGGTAGTTGTAAACCTCTATTGGTTATCTTCTTATTCGCTCGGGTTCCTGCCAAGTCTATGGGATCTAATGCAGACCCCAGGAAGGGGAGGAAGGGGAAGGTAACAATAAGCCTGATCCTGTCTCTACCTGCCTGGTTGCTTAGGGGAGGTTCTGGAACATCCGTGCCCGTGTGGGTTCTGAGATGTTTTTCTCTTTCTCCATCTGTGGGTGAATCTTTTTTTTTCCTCTTAATTTAGGGAAATCCTTTCATTCCTTTCTCAAAGTGTAGTCCAATATGCTTCTCTTACAAAACCTCTCCATACTACATTCTCTGGAGACCCTTCTCAGTTCTTGTCTTAGGCCTTTGGGGGGAGGGTGAAAGGAAGCAGGGAAATTAGCGTCTGCCTCCATAGGTGTTATATTTAGTTATATATATAAAATATATAGTTAAAAATATAACTATATATGTGATATATGTGTAGTTATATAAAAAATAGTTACATTTTTCTTCCTTGTGATGAGAACTTTATTTTTTACGATGAGGACTTTTAAGATCTCCTCTCTTAGCAACTTTCAAATATAAAATAACTATAGTCACTATGGTGTACATTACATTCCCATGATTTATTTATCTCGTAACTGGAAGTTGGTACCTCTTGACCCCCTTCACCCATTTTGCCCACCCTCACCCTCATTAAAGAATGCTTTTAATTCTTTTGCCATTTCTAAATAAAATAATATAATGTTTATACCCATACTCAGAAACTGAAAATGTCAAATGACTTCTTTATGTTTTTTTTTTTTTAAAGATTTTATTTATTATTTAATAGACAGAGATCACAAGCAGGCAGAGAGAGCAGAGAGCCCGACGCGGGGCTCGATCCCAGTACCCTGAGATCATGACCTGAGCCGAAGGCAGAGGCTCTAACCCACTGAGCCACCCAGGTGCCCGACTTCTTTATGTTTTAAACATTGTTGTATCTGCCATATGTGTTTGGATTACCCACTGGGATGCTGTCTCTCAGATCTGTGAGATGTCCTTTCTTACTGCGATAGTCATAATAATAACAAAACTAATTAAGGGGCAGTTGTATAACTTTATCCATTAGCCCTCTCCAAACTCAGTGATATACATGTGACCATTCTCTGGGATATCCTGGGATACCATAACATAGATCACACACTTAGGTCTTCCGTTGTATTTCCATTCACTGGGACACATTTTTCCTTACCTCCATATGAAGACCTAAACAGTTTCGTGATTTATCCTAAGTAATACAGTCTCGATCCCAAAATTAAAATGTCAAGCTCCCTGTAACAAACACTCTAGAATTCATACTTCACATAAAGATCAAACTTCTCCCTTCACCGATTAGAGCTGCTGAGCAATGGCTCCCTGGATAGTTGCCCTGGAAAATGTTTCCTCTCTCTTTCCTCCAGCTTCTTGTTCCCTGAGTTACCTTCATTTCTCCAAGTGGCCCATTTAAGCTGGCTTTCCACTGCTCCCAAGCCAATGCTCCCTCTCTCCTGTTTCCCACATGTGGTGTGGGAAATGTTCATGCCTCTTTGTCCCTGAAGAGCTCTGAAACTACAGGCTAATCTTGATAAAGAATCAACTTCAGAGAGTCAAGCTGCCCATCTCTTACCTTAATACCACCCATGGCCTTCTCCATTGTGTCCCCCATATTTTGTGCCATTGACGGGCCTTGTTGACATCTCTCTTGTGAAGATTTAGTAAAAGGGAAGGGACACTCCAGTCTGAACTCTAGCGTGTCAGGAAATGGAGATAAGAGCACACCAACCGCTCACTCCAAAATCCGTTCCATAAATTCTGTTTCAGTTGCCTTTGTTCTGTCCTATAGAGATGCTCTCCTCACCCTGCTCAGGGTTTGATGTCACTGGCTGGGCTTCTGCCTCCCACCGACATCTTCCTCGTGCTAATCAGGCTTTAACCTCTCAGGCTGACCTACCCTCTTCTTCTCCCTAGGGCTCCACCACCATGCTTTGGGCCCTGTTCCTCAGTGGATGCCTTCCGCATTGTGCTTCAGTTAAACAACCAGCAACAAGCTATTGCTTCTATCCTAGAAGAATAGGATGAGGATATTTTTTTTTTAACTGAAGCACAGTTGACATACTATTAGTTTCAGGCATACAACATAGGGATTTGACAATTATATCCATTATGAAACACTCACCATGACAAGTGTAGTTATCATCTGAGGAAATTTAAATAGACATTTTAGCTATAGCATTTTTGTGCATGACCTTTACTGATAAAGTTTTCTTCTACTCTTCACTTGCTACACATTTTTAAAAGAATGATATTGTATTTAACAGTTTATCTGTATCTGTATCTCTTAATATGGTCATATATTTTTTCTCTCTTCTTTAGGAAATTATATTAGTTTTACAGTATAAAACTATAGTTTTATATAAATATATATATTATATATTTATCTATCTATCTATCTATCTATAATATAAAACTAACCTTATAAATCTAGAATAAATCCAACTTAACAATAAGGATGTATTTTGTTCCTGAACTTTTAGGTTTTCTTCAGCTTTATTTAAAATTAATTCAAATTCATATGTGAGAGTGGAATCTGATTTTCCTTCTCACATAGCCTTTTTAGGTTTGGGGTATCAAAATTACTGGTAGCGTCACAAAATGAGTTGAGATATTTTTTCCCATTCCTTTTTCTGGGAGTTTTTATAAGATCAGAAATATCTTTTTAACATTTGATAAATTCATATCTCAGATCTTGGTCAGGTATTTTTTGTGGAAGATTTCAAATCATGGGTTCTTTTGTTAATGCTTATGGAAAGAATTAAATTTTCTACTAAAAACATTTAGTAAATCACATTTTTCAAGAATATGTAAGTTTTGAAGTTTATGAGCACTAGATTTTCATCATTTTCTCCTAGCTTTTTAATCATAGAAACATCCGTGGTTGTGTCTCTTTTTAAGTATATTTTTCACTGTCCATTATTCCTGTTTAATCTTGTCATAAGTTTGTCTACTTCATTAATTTTTTTGGCATTGTTGAGCTTCCCCCTTGTATTTTTGTTGAATATTTTATTATCTTTCTTTTTATCTGTAAGAGAAGTAACGACTGATACCACAATATCACAAAGGATTATAAGAGACTACTATGAAAAATTATAGACCAGCAATACGAACAACCTAGAAGAAACGTATAAATTCCTAAAAACATACAGTCTTTCAAAACCAAATGAGGAAGAGATAGGAGATCTAACCAGACCAATTACTATTAATGAAATTAAATCAGTAATCAAAAGACTCCCAAGAAACAAAAGTCCAGGACTAGAGGGTTTCACAGATGAATTCTACCAATCATTTAAAGGAGAGTTAATATCGATTGTTCTCCAAGTCCTCAAAAAAATGCATGAAGGACTGCTTCCAAATACATTCTCTGAGGCCAAACAGCATCACCACGATCCCTGAATCAGACAAAGACACTAAAAAACCTTGCAAGCCAATATCCCTGAAGGGCATAGATGCAAAAATCTTCAAGAAAACATTTGCAAACTGCACTTAACAATACATTAAAATGGAGTGCCTGGGTGACCCAGTGGGTTAAAGCCTCTACCTTTGGCTCAGGTCATGGTCTCAGGGTCCTGGGATTGAGTCCCACATTGGACTCTCTGCCTTCAGCTAAGGTCATGATCCCACAATCCTGAGCCCCTTGTTGGACTCCCTGCTCAGTGGTGAGTCTGTTTCTTCCTCTCTCTCTGCCCCTCTCTGTCCCTCTTGCTCTCTCTCTCAAACAGATAAATAAAATCTTTTTTAAAAAACAACAACAAAAAAAACAAACATTAAAAGGATCATTTAAAATGATCATGTGGGATTTATTCTGGGGAGGCAAAGATGGTTCAATATTCACAAATCAAGCAACATGATATACCACATTAAGAAAACAAAGGATAAAAATCATATGATCATCTTAATAGATGCAGAAAAAGCATTTGACAAAATTCCACTTCTGCTCATGATAAAAACTCAATAAAGTAGAGTTTAGAGGGAACATGCCTCAACATAATAAAGACCGTATGTGAAAAACCTATAGCTAACATCATACTCAATGGTGAAAAAGTGGGAGCTTTGCCCCAAAGACAAGGACATTCACACTCACTACTTTTACTTAACATAGTCCTGGATGTCCTAGCCACAGCAATCAAACAAGAAAACAAAAAAGCATCCAAACTGGTAAGGAAGAAGCTAAGCTGTCACTATTTGCAGATGACATGCTATATATGTAGAAAACCTAAAAACTCTACCAAAAAAACTATTATAAATAATAAATGAATTCAGTAAAGTTTCAGGATTCAAGATTAATAAATGGTACACTTAAGAAGAAGCAGAAAGGGGCACCTGGGTGGCTCAGTGAATTAAGGCCGCTGCCTTCGGCTCAGGTCATGGTCTCAGGGTCCTGGGATCAAGCCCCACATCGGGCTCTCTGCTCAGCAGGGAGCCTGCTTTCCCTGCTCTCTCTGCCTGCCTCTCTGCCTACTTGTAATCTCTCTCTGTCAAATAAATAAAGAATATTTAAAAAAAAAAAAAAGAAGAAGCAGAAAGAGAAATTAAGAAAACAATTCCATTTATAATTGCATTGAAAAGAACAAAATATCTAGGAATAAATTTAACTGAAAAAGTGAAAGAACTGTACTCTGAAAACTATAAAACACTGATGAGGCAAATTGAAGACAACACAAACAAATGGAAAGATGGATTGGAAGAATTAATATCATTAAAATGTCCAAACTATCCAAAGCAATCTACAGGTTCAATTCAATCCCTGTCAAAATACCAACAGCATTTTCTATAAAATTAGAACAAATAATCCTAAAATATGTATGGAACCACAAAAGACCCCAATTTGCCAAAGCAGGCTTGAGAAAGAAGAACAAAGCTGAAGGTATCACATTCCCAGATTTCAATATAATTACAAAACTGTAGTAATCAAAACAGTATGGTACTGGCACAGAAACAGACACGGATCAATGGAACAGAAGCGGGAACCAAGAAATAAACCCACACTTATATGGTCAATTAACCTGTGACAAAGGAGACAAGGATATACAATGGGGAAAAGAGAGTCTGTAGGTGTACATGGGGTTGTGCAGGAAGTTCCACTTGCTCCTCTGAGGTGAGAATGAATCTCTTTAAACCACCTTCTTGTCTAAATCTGAACCCCACTCCACAGAGGAAATGGACAGGAAATGGACAAAATGACCTGAGAACTAGGAGACAGACTCCTGGGGCAGGAAGGTAAGGCACAGGGAGGCTGGCAGATGCAATTCAAAGACTCAGGTGCTCTCACTACACAGTGGAGAATCTCGTAAGCATTCAGTCTATTCCGGGAATATGCTTTAGGCTCAGACTTCCTAGGGCTGACCCTCCTCAGGTTGCGTTCATCCCCTCGAGGCTACTCCTCCAGGTATATCTGGTTGAGGATGAACTGAAAGAAAGGAATCCTGGGAAACAGAAGAAGAAAGAGAAAAATCAGAAAGTCACTGACATATGAAGACATCATGAAGTGGAGACAAAAAGAGAAACGGATTTCAACAAGCAGTCTCAAATTGTCAGTCTTTGGTGTTTACTGGGTTTAGAACAGTTTGGAGCCGAAAGAAACCCAAGACACAGTTCATGCTCTTTAGAGAACTATCATTTTAATGAGTATCTATTTCGTACTTAGTCACTGTGCTGGTCTCTTTGCCCAAATTACCACACTGCATCCTTCCCATACCATCCGTCCTGCCAACCTACTTGCTTAGTCATGCTTGTCCAACCAATGTAAATCTATCATCTACCTACTTGAAGTCACTTCCCATCCAAATTCATCCTTCTGCCTAAATATGGCCCATACCCCAAACCTCCGCTGGCCCCTGACCCCACGCCTCTCCCCGACTCGTCCATTGCCTTATCCTCCTACCTACCATTAGCCCAGACTCACTTTTCTCCTTCCCCAAATCACCGCACCCTTCTTCTTTCCAAATAGTTTATCCCAGCTATAGAGATCAATCTCTCCCTCCTATAATAAGATCTCATTATCTTAAAATACTCACAAGATCTAACTCTCTCATGTGATATCTCTTCACCATCCCAAACAGAGGCATCCTAGGAAGGTGCAGAATTTTCCGCCTCATCTTATCATGAATCCTGCTACTTATAAATGAATTCCTTTCACACAATCCATCTCTTCTTCCACACAAAGGCTACTTCTAGGGCTGCCAAATAAAATACAGGATGCCTAGTTTAATTTGAATTTCTGATAAACAATGAATCATTTTTTAGTATAGGTAACCCCAGGTAAAAAAGCTTTAAAATACATTGTTTATCTAAAATTCAAATATGACGACGCCTCTGTATTTTTTTTTTCCTAAATCTGGCAACCCTAGATATCACACACTCTCCTTGGGATTGATGAGGCATCTCATTTTCTAGTGTCTCATCTTAGAAAAAGGTCTCAGACTGATGAAATGTGCCTGTCCAGGGCTGTCGGTCACAATTTCTAACCATTCAACCTTACTCACAATGGTCGTCCTTTAGCTTTCATCTCAATCCCCAAATCCAGATGCTCTTCAAAACCAAAGCAACCAGACGGGGATCCCATATAAGGTCTGGGTCAGGACCACCCACCTCATTGGGGACCCAGCCTAAAATAAAGTAACCACCCCCTACAGTTGTCACAGGGTCCTTCTTACCGTTTGCACCAGGAGAAAGTCAAAGATCGCCTTCGAAACAGATGTCCCAGACACTGCTGAATGTCGTTTGTCAAGGACCATGATAGGTACTCAGTCTAAGGAGACATACATCTGTCTCAGCAAGAGGTTGGCCATGAAGTTGAGGACCAAGACAGAAACTTGACCTGCTTTCTTGAGTTCTTGGGAGACACACATGTTCTGGTGAAGATGGAATGAATGGAGCCATCATTGGCATAAGACAAGATGCGCTTAGGATTATCCCTCTGCTATTTCTCCCCTCCAGACTTGAGCTAACTCCTTCCTCTTGAGCTCTTTTGAAAAGAGACTTCAGATATGGCTGAATCCCCAGTTGCTTTCCGACAGACTGCCCAAAGGAAGTTCTGTCCTCCACGTCCAATTCACTCTCTCCCTATGTAGTAGACCCTGCATACTACCAACTTTATTTCTTGTTACCTCCTTAAGCTGATTCTCGCTAGGCTTTTGTTTGGTTTGGTTTTAACCTCTTATCCCTCTTACTCAGGGCATCACTATTTCTTCATCTTCCCTTGCTGCAAGGGAATTAATTTTTTTTTAAGATTCTTCTATTTATTTATTTGACAGAGAGAAAGATCACAAGTAGGCAGAGAGGCAGGCAGTGGGAGACGGGGAAGCAGGCTCCCCGCTGAGCAGAAAGCCCAATGGGGGGCTCCATCCCAGGACCGTGAGATCATGACCCGAGCTGAAGGCAGCAGCTTTAACCCACAGAGCCACCCAGGTGCCCTAGGGAATTAATTCTTATTCCTCTGTCCATTTACTTAATTATTTGGGGTTCTATTCCTATGGAAGAAGAAAAATACACATATAAAACATGGCAGGGGTTGGGCATTCTCCATACAAGAGTCATACTGAAAATAACTTGATTTAATCCAGTACTTCCTACATTTACTTGACAAAATAACCATTTATGTGACCTCCCCTCCCCTTTCCTCACCCCCATCCCAATGTAATATCCATACTCATCTTCTTCTGTGGGAATAGAACTTGCAAGTGGCTGTGGCCATGTGACTAAGGTCGAGCCAATGAGATGCAGGTGGCCTGCCTGGTCTGTGGCTTCTTGGAGACTTCCTTTAAGAAGAGCTGGCACGCGCCCTTTGCCTTTTCTTGTCTCTTCCTCTATCTTTCTGTCTGAAACCTGAATGTGATGATTAGAAATCTACCCACCAGATAAGGAATGATGGACTATGATCTGGAAGGAACCCAGGTCCCTAAAGACTTTGTGGAGCAAAGCCATCACCACAACCAAGGACGGCCTTCCTCCTTTAGTAAAGTTTCCTCCGATCCTCCAAAGCAGAAACACCCACTTCCTCCAATGTTCTTACTGCACTTCGCACAGATCGTTCCTCTAATACACATCTTATCGAATTAAACTCGTCTCCTATGACAGGGATTTACCAAATCAAAGCCCATTCTGATTGACAGGCAGGGGATATCGCATTGAGGAGGAACCCAAGCCTAACTTTTTGTCACGTGGAAAAGAAAGTCACACGTGATTGGTGTCACTCGCCTTGGATATGACAAGGAACTGGCAATTCGCCTCACAGAGTTGCCCCCTTTTAACTTGGGGCACATCGATTTCATTTTTAACTATGATTTCTAAAGAGTAAGGAACCAATCTTTTCTTATTTTCTATTTCCAGTGCCCAGCTAGATTATGGGGTAGCGCATAGCAAAGTGCACGACTTTTAAAGATAAAATGAGGCTGCTAAATTAATGCTTCTAGCGAAGAGCAGCAGGGCCACCAAGCTGATGAGAGAATAGAAGCCTGGCTGAGGACAAAGCAGAAGTTGACCCCCTGCGGCCTCCCCCACTGACTATTTCCGGGTGGGACCTGTGTGCCAATCTTCCAGGAATCTCCCAACTATCTTAATGTTAATACCTTGCTAGAGGGAAAAACCTTGACAGTGGCAAGGCCTCAAGGCCTCCTGTATCTCAGAGGTCCTCTGTAACATATGGAAGTCCAAGTGAAACCTCCCTTTTCCTTTACCTCCCCCAACCCCATCGTCTGCAATCAGCCGCCTCACACATCCTCGGGGCAGCAGCTCTTTCTGCCCACAGGTCCCGTCCCGTGATTTAATAAACCACCATTTTGCACCGGAAATATCTCCAGAATTCTTTCATGGTCCCCGGCTCTGGACTCCACTCCACCGACCCTCACTTACATCCTAAAACTTCATCAAAGCCACATGGGCAGAAGCAGCCGGGGCCTGGGGGCCTGCACGCCGGCCACAGACAGCACTCCACGGGCCAGCCGGTAGCAGGGGGCGCTGCGGTCAGCGAGGCACCCCTAGAACAAGGAACAAGCAGCAGCGGGGGCAGCGGTTGCTGGGCCTGGGAGGTGGCCCTGCCAGCGGCTCCCCTCCTCTGGTGACCAGGGGGAGACTTTGCAGGGGCCGTCGAAGCACCCCCCGAGCTGCTGCTAGACACGGTGGGAAACCAGGGCCCCGTGAGCCACGCAGGAGGCGGCCAGCACATTTGGGCCTCGGCAGACTCGCTCCTCCCTGGAGCAAGCGCAGAGTCTGCAGGAAGCAGCAAACAGAGCTCCTTGCTCCGGCCTCCCGAGCCTGAAGGGAGCCAAGGGCATCAGCACACACAGCTTCAAAGCGCACGGAGCCCAGCACCCCAGCCCGGCCAAATGAACAGACCTGTCAGAATCCCTAAAAGTAAGAAAGAGAGTTTTATTCCAGCCCCGCTTAGGCCGGCTGCCGAGGAAACACGCTCTTCACAGGGAAGAAAATGTTCTGGAGAAGGAACAGGTCGTACAGGGTCATATGCTTTTTTACATCTTGTAAGAGCTCAAAAGAATCTAGACTGGCATACAGGCAGGAATGAGTTTTATCGCAAAGGAACGCCGGGAGTAGGAGCATCCATGGGTATCTCAAGGACAAGCTGGTGTTCCCTTGGGCTACTCATTTACAAAGCAGATGCACAATGCAAGGCTCTTTGTTTGAACAAAGTTTCTGTTCGGTCACGCTACCATAGAAAGAAATTTAAAACGGCTTCTTCCCGTGGGTGTGAGGTCTTTAGAGAGTTTTTCTCTCATCACACTTCTGTTAAGAGCAGTGTCCTTCAAAGCTCTTACATGCCCCGCTCACACCCCGGAGGCTCTGGGATCGCCCCGCACCGCCTGGAGGAGGCACCGTGTGGAGTGTGGTCGCTGAGGGACTCAATGCTACGAACTGGGAGAAGGCCACGAAGGAGCACAGGAGCAGGAGGGCCATGTCTGAAGAGTGAGCTCCTGCTTCTCCCTTCCTGAAGTTGTAATGATTGGGCCCAGCAGCTCTGCTGTCCTCGCTGCACCTCACTGGTGCTCGTGAAGGGGGCTCGCGGATGTGGACCCAGGCAGCTGGTTCCACTGGCCCGTGGCCATCTTGACCTCTGCCGTTTGTTCCAGCTCCTCATTTCTTTAGGCAGCTCTTTGTTCCTCCTCCGTCTAGATTTGGACGTAGGCAACCTGACAGCCGTCTTTCTCTTCCCAACTTCTGTGTGACCTGTTAGGAAAATAAATATTTTGAAGAGTGAAGCAATTACTGTGGCTTAACAACAACAAAAAGATAAAATGAAACACCCAAATTTGACACACTTGTTCATTTTCCTCTTGCTTGGGTGTATTTCAGTGAGAAAATCTATTCTAGGAAATCAAGAGATGAAGAATAGCAATGCTAGACTCTTGGAACTGTTGGATCATCAATTCAGTGATTTTTTTAAAAATATGTTTCAGTAGTTACCTTTGGAGTAGATCAAACAGAAAATACATTTGTGAGAATATAACCCTGCTGAATCAGGGTTTTGGTGAGTGACTAACAGAACAAATTGGAAGCCTGATGAATATGGTACCTGTGGCTGGTTGGAATTCCTCCCTCCAAATCCTGAAAGGATTTCTGAACAAGATCCAAGCAATGCAGATGTATTTTCCTTCCTCTGATCTCAGATTCCTTCTGCAGTTAAAGGATCAGTTCTCTTTAGTATTTTAGAACCCAGCCTCCCCTGTCTCCCAAGTGGCCTCAGATCCCCCTTTCCTGAATCTTCAACCTCTCTACTGGTATTTTTCCTTTAGCAACATGTTCAACTGTCTTTCACCCTGAAGCTGTAGGCCTTACTCCCTCTAGAAGTCCTATGTTCTACAGTAGAGATGGCCTTTCATTGTTCATTTTTATAGCCAAGATTCTGGAAAGAAATGATAAGCTTGTGCCCCCTTCTTCCCTTTCCACCGCACTCCTCAGAAACTGCCCCTATTAAAGATGAAAAAGTCTTGATTCCTAAACTCCACAGCTCCTCTTCAGAGAGGGAGTATAAGATGGTGATAACAAGCACAGACTCAGAAAGTCAGACTGCCAGGTTTAAATCCCCATTCTGCCCCTCACCAGCAGCACGATCTTGCACAAAGTACTTCACTTCCTTCTACTTCATTTCCCTCATCCGTAAGATGGGGTTGGTGGGAGGGTTAAATAGCAAAGGGTTCTTGGATGACTGAGTTAGTACATATAACATGCCTAGAACATAGAAATTCCCAGCTGGTCTCTATAATATATGACACTGCTGTCAGCAGCCTTTTATTTGAAACTCTCCTCCCTTGGTTGCCCTGACCCATTTTTTGTTCATTTTCCTCATAATTTGCTGGCTGCTCCCTCTTATTCTTTATCCTTGTTTCCAGGTCTCCTGTTTTGCATCTGTCTATATTTTAAAATTAAGCCACCTTTATAAATAAATATGTCATAAACACTTCCTAAAGAATTTTAAGTTTGGAGATAACTCAGCTATCTTATGAACGGCTTCCATTTCCTACAAGGTCCATTACTTTAAGTCACATTCAAGTATCTCTTTCTTCCCATCTTCCGTTCCAGTCCCATCTTCAACTCATTGCGTCTGTTCTTTTAAGCTTCAGCTCCTATTTCACCCCCTCGAGGCTTTTCTGAACTCTTCTCAAACAAATCCTTAATTCAGTACTCCCTCTCTGGACTCCCTCCCAGACTACAATATATAAGGTCCACCTCTATGACACGACTCGGCGCCTGCTGTCTCCATGCTAGAGTGTGAGCCACTCGAGGAATGGGTCTCTTACTTTGTTTTTAAATTCCTAATATCCAATATGGAGTCACACGAACTGGCAGTGCTCCCTAAATATCTGTTGGGTGAATGAAGCAATCAAAAAATTGATAGGGCCAATGTCTCTTGAAAGAAAAGGCCGAAGAGTTCACCACCTACTGAGACCTTACATGCTGTGCTTGGTAACCCTGAAGGCGCGACTGGTAAAACCCCATGATGTTCTCCCGGCTCCCACCCCCAGTACTTGGCTCACAGCGAAGTCCCTGGCTGCATTTCCTAGGCTTTCGTCCTTTATTTTCTTAGTATTCGTCCTTCCTCTTTGCGGTCTGGGGGCGTCTTTGAAACTCTGGTTCACTGAACAACTGAGCAGGGAAAACAGCTCTCCATAGGGACTTGACTCTGAAGGGAATCCCATTTCCGCTCCAACCCAAACAGAAGTGATTACCCTTCGTGGATTCCCGCCCAGAGTCGGCACTGGGGACCCCGGCGGCGTCAGAGCAGGCGGTGCCTCCGCGACAGCTGCCTCCGCCCACGCGAGGCCCCCTCCGCCCACGCGAGGCCCCCTCCGCCCACGCGAGGCCCCCTCCGCCCCGGGTGAAGCATCTCCTGCATCTCCGTGACGGAGCGCTTCCGCCGCGCTTCGGGATCCTCCACTTCCCCGGATCCTTCGGGGTGTTTTCTCGGGGTCGGCATTCGTCTCCGACCTCCTACAACTGCTTCGAGGAAAGGGCAAAGGAGTCAGACACCGTCTATAAACAACGGTGTTTCTGCTCAGACCAAGCGCCGGTGGAGTCCTCCCCGCAGCCCAGGACCCTGCAGCGTCCCGAAGACTCCCCGGTGCCCCGCCCCGCCCCGAAGCGCCGAGGGCAGGGGCGCAGGCGCCCCAGGGCCCCGCCCCGTCACAGGGGCTCGGCTCCCATTGGCTCAGAGGCCGGGGGCGGGGCGCCCCAGCCTCCGAAGCAGGGGTGGTCATGTGACTCGCGGGGGCGGGGCAGCGCCGGCCGCTTCCCAGCCTGGCTGAAAGGGTTCGCGCAGCCGGCCCGGTCGGCCCTTAAAGAGCTCCCTGGGCGGCCTGGCCTCAACCCCCCTCCCGGGCCGCGCAAAGGGAGAGCTCCTGGCTGTCGTCGGCCCCCCAGGTTTGCTTTCCTTCTTTTCCCGAAGGTGGGCCCTGACGTCCACCGCCGCGAAGCCTGCGGCCGCCGGAAAACCCAAACCCGAGTGTCCGGAGACTAACCGGAAGTGCGGTCCCAGGCGGAGGGGCGGTGCCGGCGGCCGGCGGGGTAAGCGGGGCCCGGGAGGGGCGCGGCCGCGGGGCCCGGGGGAGGGGGAGGGGCGCGGCGGCTCCAGAACCAACCCCCCCCACGCCCTGCCGGGTCCCCCGGCCTGCGCAGGGCCACAGCAGCCCCTGCCGCTCGCCGCCGAGCGGGGTCCGGGACCCCTCCTGACGCCGCGCCGAGAGGCGGTCAGTGAAAAGTTGAAAGAGCCTCTCAGTGCGGCCGTTCTTGGAGAGGATAACAGTAAACGTTACCGGGCACTTTTCTAAGCGACCCGTATCTCTCATAGTGGGGAGAAACCCAAGGGCATTGAATGAAGTCCCCCTCCCCGCATCTTTAAGACAGAGATTAGTTATGTTGTACTCACATCTATATACAGAAGATTGTTTAGTCATTCCTAAACTATGGTTTAGGAAACTGCATCATAGATGACATTGTACTGTATGCGCTTGTCAATTACGTCTTGGGGTGTGTGGCGGTAGAAGAATGGGCCGTCGACCTTAGAAGTTGAGGGAATGCAAACAAAAAACAATCAGGAGAAAGAAAAATCTAAACCAGTAAAACAGGACTCAGGGCTTTCTTAAGAAGTTCCAACTCAGTCATCATCCAGAATTCTTGGTGTTTTGTCTCGTGCTGGTTGGCAAGGAAGTGATGGCGCCCGGTGGCTGTTACTTCTTGCAGAAGAGACAGAATGTAAGCGAATGTAGGAAAAGGGAAGATGTGGTTGAGGGGTGCCAACCAGACTGAGGGGTAAATGGGACCAATATTTAGATGTCCAGCTCGAGAAAAAATAAAAATTTCAGAAAAAGATTATAAATTTCAACATTATTGATTTTTCCTCTAGGAGAGGGAAGAATTGAGTGTTATGAATACTTACGGACTAAAGACCTTTTGAAGCCAAAAGGAAGACAGTCTTGAGTCTTCATTGTTACGGTAAGTGGCATACCAGGCTGTATGTTTCTACATAAATGTGGATTTGGGAGCAGGTGGGGGGAGAGAATACTGGGGGAGGACAAGGGTTGGGAGAAGATGATACGAAAAAGGCATTGATACTTTCTTAGCTCTTGAGATAGCAGAGTGATAAAACTGGACCCTATTCTACCAATTTGAGTGTATTTTCTACTCCTTTCCAACATCCGTATTCGCAATAGGCTTGTAATAATTGCGTCTTGATTGATTTGCACCCAGAAAAAGGCAGTATGCCCACTGCTTAGGTTCTGTAGTTAGAAAACTGAAATTTAAATAGTGGCTGTGCTACTTACTAGCTGTGAGTTCTTGGGTAATTATTTAATTGCCCTAAGCATCAGGTTTTCTGTTAGTGCAGATATTGGTATTAATACTTATCTTACAGAGTTCTTGGGAAGATTAAATGAGGCAGTCCATGCAATCAGTGAAAGATAAATGAGGTAATCCCTCACATTGGGCCTGATACAGTAAGCATTAGCTATTTTTTAGATTAACGCTTTATTGACTTTGCTTGTCCCATACACCCTTTAACTGTAAGAATAACCTTGAGTTTTGAAGTTCTATACTCAGCTTCTCTGCTTGGACTTCTATTGCGTGCCTGCTTATTCTGCATACTCTGACCCTAGCCATGGAAAAGAGAACCAGTCTCTTCCTAGGATGAGGTTGAAGAAACCTCTTAGAGGAGGGTCCTCTGGTGGACCAGCCCGAGCTACTCGCCTAGCTCGTTGCATTGCTTTGGGGGCTCTAAGGATTATGGTGGTCCTTTATTTTGCTCTGGTATTTATTCCCATTTTTCATTCATTCAACAGACATATTCTAGAGTCTAGGGATATTGCAGTGAACAAAAGACTAAGTCCTAACCCTAATGGAAGTTATATTCTAGTAGGAGAGAGAAATAAATTAAAAGATATAAAATATATACCTACCAAGCTACCTGGCGGGAAGAACATTCCAGGTGGAAGGAACAAGTGCAAAAGTTCTAAGGTGCCTCGTGAGGCTAAAGTTAGGTGGAGGTGCCACATTATATGGAACAGTGAGAACTGGAGAGAACAGTTATATATCTTGAACTGGATAAGTGTCCCGGTCTACTTTAAGTTTTGAAAACCAGACTGTATATTCTTTTCTAGGTGCTGACATCTAAAAGACTTAGATGAGAGTAAGAAAATCATTTCCTAAATTTTTAAATTCTTTTTTTCTTCTTGGTGCCTCATAGTTTTTTGGCTACTTAGGGCAAATATGATACCCTGGGCTCCTAACTTGCGGGAATACTCTGATTTCATTTACCAGGCTGTGACCAAGCTCAGAAGCCTTTATTTCCACCCTGCTCTCCTTTTGACCTGAGCAGTAATACACGTTTTAAAAGACAAAGCTTCCAGAAACCCACTAGCTTATATTAGCTATTTGTCTATGTGCCGCATATCTTTACTAAGTAGTGATTCTGACTTTTTCCTTTTTCTCCTAATATTTCTTCATAAATGTTTCTCTAGTTTTTGCGTAATCTCCATATTCATCGTTAACTGGCTGAGTTATTTTATCATTTATGATTTAGTTGATTATTTTGTATGGATTTTGAACAAGCCTTTACAGAAGAGGCAGGTGCAGAGGATGGACCCGGTAAGTAGGGTTTGTGTGTGTGTGTGTGAAGATGGAATTCAGAAAATAACAGAACCTATCATTTATTATCTGTTGACACACAGGCACTGAGCTATGTCCTTTGGTGGTGACGTCTAAGTTCTCGTGGCAGCTCCGTGAGGCATGTAACAGTATCTTACCTATTTTATCAAAGGGGAAATTGAAGCTGAAGGAAGTTAAGTAATTTACCCAAGTTCTTGCAGCTACCCAGGAGCGTAGTGGGAATTTGAACCAAATCTGATTCTAGAACTTGAACATTCAGTTTTAACTAGCATAATATATCAACTCTCAGCTACCATGTTCTTTAAAAAACAATCTAAAATATCTTTTAATTTTGAAATAATTTCAGATTTATGAAAAAGTTGCAGAATAGTACAAAAAATATTCATATACCCTTTGCCCATGGTCCTAAGTATTAGCGTTTTAGTATTTGCCTTATGATTCTGTCTGTGTCTCTGTAT